>CAAKHD010012146.1:0-25658 GCA_901007705.1 Fistularia tabacaria
TGTTTGTTTCACTCTTATATTTTGTGCGCGTGTGTGTGTGTGTGTGTATGTGTGTGTGTGTGTGTGTGTGTGTGTGTGTGTGTGTGTGTGTGTGTGTTGTTTGTATGTGAGTGTGTGTGTGTGTGTGTGTGTGCGTGTGTGTGTGTTTGATATCAGCCAGCAAATGTTTGGTTTTTCCTGTTTGAGCAGTGAATTCCTGGCTGCAGTCCCACCATCTCTGCAGCCCTTCAACCCTGTTCTCGTAGGTCTCCTGCCTGGGTTCTCCATGTTCTCCTGCCTGGGTTCTCCATGTTCTCCTGCCTGGGTTCTCCATGTTCTCCTGCCTGGGTTCTCCATGTTCACCTTCCTGGGTTCCCCATGTTCTCCTGCCTGGGTTCTCCATGTTCTCCTGCCTGGGTTCCCCATGTTCACCTTCCTGGGTTCCCCATGTTCTCCTGCCTGGGTTCTCCATGTTCTCCTGCCTGGGTTCTCCATGTTCTCCTGCTGTGGTTCTCCATGTTTTCCTTTCTGGGTTCTCCATGTTCTCCTGCCTGGGTTCTCCATGTTCTCCTTCCTGTGTTCTCTGTGTTCTCCTGCTGTGGTTCTCTGTGTTCTCCTGCTGTGGTTCCCCATGTTCTCCTTTCTGGGTTCTCCATGTTCTCCTGCCTGGGTTCTCTGTGTTCTCCTGCTGTGGTTCCCCATGTTTTCCTACCTGGGTTCCCCATGTTCTCCTGCCTGGGTTCCCCATGTTCACCTACCTGGGTTCCCCATGTTCTCCTTTCTGGGTTCTCCATGTTCTCCTGCCTGGGTTCTCTGTGTTCTCCTGCTGTGGTTCCCCATGTTTTCCTTCCTGGGTTCTCCATGTTCTCCTGCCTGGGTTCCCCATGTTCTCCTGCCTGGGTTCTCTCCCTGCCCGGTCAGGCGGTGGATGAACCCGGTGGAGACCAGTTCCGTCACAGTGAAGAACCAGCGCTGTTCATCTGTGGAATGTCGTAGCAGCAGCAGCAGCAGCAGCAGCAGTTCCTCCGTGTTCTCCTGCCTGGGTTCCCCATGTTCTCCAGCCCAGGCGTTGAGCTGTGGTGTCTCCACAGCGTTAGTCCGCTCCATCTTCATCGACCCCCGGCAGCCCGGCGCCGCCCTGCGCTCGCTGGCTGAGAGCCACACGCGGCTGCCGTGCCACTACCAGGAGGAGGAGGGCGAGAAGGTGGTGCAGGTCACCTGGTTCAAGATGGTGGAGGGCGGCGGCAAAGACCAGATCATCACCGCCCACTTCGAGGGCGGACAGACAGGTGAGGGACCTTCTCTGGACGGAGAGGACCCGGAGCAGGACGGGGGTTCTTCTCCGGCTTGGGTTTACATGTCTTCCTTCCTGGGTTCTCCCCATGTTCTCCTGCCTGTGTTCTCTCCGCGTTCTCCACTCTGGGTTCTTCATGTTCTCCACTCTGGGTTCTCCATGTTCTCCAGTCTGGGTTCTCCATGTTCTCCTATCTGGGTTCTCTCCATGTTTCCTGACTTGGTTTTCTCCATGTTCTCCTGTCTCATTTTTTCTCCATGGCCTCCTGCCTTGGTTAACCTCATGTTCTCCTGCTTGGGTTCTCCTCATGTTCCTGCTTGGGTTCCCCTCATGTTCCTGCTTGGGTTCTCCTCATGTTCTCCTGCTTGGGTTCTCCTCATGTTCTACTGTCTAATTTTTTTCTCAATGGCCTCCTCCCTTGGTTCTCCTCATGTTCTCCTGCTTGGGTTCTCCTCATGTTCCTGCTTTGCTTCTCCTCATGTTCCTGCTTTGGTTCTCCTCATGTTCTCCTGCTTCGGTTCTCCTCATGTTCCTGCTTTGGTTCTCCTCCTGTTCTCCTCCTTGGGTTCTCCTCATGTTCTCCTGTCTAATTTTTTTCTCCATGACCTCCTCCCTTGGTTCTCCTTATGTTCTCCTGCTTGGGTTCTCCTCATGTTCCTGCTTTGGTTCTCCTCATGTTCTCCTGCTTGGGTTCTCCTCATGTTCTCCTCCTCCTCCTGCTGCAGAGGAGACTGCTTCTGGCCTGCCAGTGTGATTGACCCTGTTATTGACAGGTGAGGGGCTGCAGGTTAAACTCCGCCTCCCGCCCCAAACGACAGCTGTGATTGGCCGTCATCCCTCGGCTGTAACGTCCCGCGTGCGCAGGCGTTTCAGGTGGAGTTTGATTTTTTTCTTCCCCTCTGCGCAGAATTCGGCGGTTACTCGGGGCGGATGCAGTTCGAAAGCGGCCGCCCGACGGAGAACTCGGCCCTGGTCATCTCCAGCACCGAGCTGCGGGACGAGGGCGACTACCTCTGCCGCATCTCCACCTTCCCCAACGGCGCCTTTGAGCGGAAAATCACACTCACCGTCTGGAGTAAGGCTCCTCCTCATCCTCCCCGTTTTTTCATTTTTTTAGCTGTTTTTATCATCCCTGTTTTTGTTCGTGAAGTTGTAAATAAGGCGGCGCTACAGGCGGATGTGGAAAAAGACACCTCTGCCGTCCCGCCGAGATACAGAAAAGTATCGATCAGTCTATTGATCCGGGTGTCGGCCGGCTATTTCCCCTATTTGTCAGACGCCACCTGCGGATAAAGTGAGATCAAAACCGCCGCTTTCCCTTTGAAATTTACATGTAAAGCACTTCTGCAAACACGGCCTCGCCTTTTGAAGCCATAGCCGAGAGCCGGCGTGCTTCTCCCTGTGAGCGACACATGTAGTCCCGTGCTTATTACATGCTATTAAGCATGCAATAGGCGTGTAAGTCATCACCTGTGGCACCGAGCCTCCCCGCGGGCAAACGGCGGGAGTGGGCAGTGGCGGCGGAGGTGGTGACTCACACGGCCACGTTCAATCAGTCCTTGTTTGACAGCGGCGGCACAAAAAGGAATTTCGATCGAAAGTCATATTTGACCCTGTGGTTTTGGGCGAGGAGCGTTTGAGCATTTTTTTGGGGTGATGCGTTCGCTTGCGATCGTAAATCGGGGCTTCCTGAAGACGACTCTTTGTTCGTTTGGGTTTGCTTTTTTTTCCACTTAATGTCGGCTTCACAGCGGCTCAGGGCTTCGTTTTAAGACCCGGCGCCGACGGAGAGCTCCCCCACGACTCGTTTTTCGACGAGCGAGTCCTGCGCTCCTCGCCGCTCGATTTGCACCACGTCGTGGAGACGGGCGTGCTTCCAGCCTAAAGCGCTAGTTCGCATGATAATCGTGATAATAACCCGGAATTACAGAGCGCGTCTTCCACCGCTAAGCCCCGGGGGCTTTTCTTTCTCTACGTACGCTGGGAATTAACGGCTCCATTCGGCCGCCGAATTGTCTGTTCGTTGTCGCGCTTGCGGTATTTCAGTGCTTTGCGTGTATATTTAATACTATATTATGAAATTATTTTCAATACATTTTATATGTGTGACGTTGTAAACCCAGCAGGTTTAAAATTAGACTTTTTAATTTATTCAGCAGAAGCTAAATGCATTTCCCAGATCTCAACCTTCGTCTGAATCTCTGAACGAATCACTTCTTGATTCACTGAAGGAGAGCCAAAGTGGCTGACCGTCCTGGAAGTTTCAGTCTGGTCGTGACTTCCTGGTGTTCCCATTTTTGGTTTTTATTCCAGGTTTACCCATTTCCTCCCTGGAGCCCGAGGTCCTGGCGGAGGGGCAGTCCTTTCGCGTGGCTGCCGCCTGCCGCGCTGTCGGCCGGCCGCGGCCCCGCCTCTCCTGGGACACCGACCTGCCGGGCCAAAGCCAGAACCGCTCCGGCGAGGGCGGCTCGGTGTCCAGCTACTTCTCCCTGCACCCGCTGCGCAGCATGAACGGGAAACGGCTGGACTGCCTGGTGTGGCACCCCGGCCTGGAGGGGCCGCGGCGGATCCCCCACCAGCTGGTGGTGCACTGTGAGTAACCCCCGCCCGGGAAAACCACGCCAAGCACTGCACTCGTGGTGGGAAACACTGTATGTCCTCGAAAGCGCCGTGAACAAGGACAAACATCTACACAGCATCCAAAATGGCGGAAACGGCCTGCACTTCCCATGTCGCTTATTCGTACCAAAAATATAAATATATATATAAATATATGTGTGTGTACATATATATGTATGTATATATGCATATACATGTATGCATATAAATATATATGTATTCATCCATTCACTGCCTATCATGCACTTGCAGGGCTGCTGGAGCCAATTGCAGCTGTCATGGGGCGAGAGGCGGGGTTCCATCACAAGGACACTTATAGTGACATACAACCATTCACCCTGTCATTCATACCTTATTGACACACATACAACCATTCACTCACCCATTCATATGACGTATGGAGACATGAAGCCATTCACTCTCTTATGTACATGTCGTAGTGACATGAAATTCACTCACACATTCATGCATCATGTAGAAAGATTGAACCATTCACTCACTCATTGATACATCAGGTTGAGTCATGAAACCATTCACCCTCTCATTCAAACAGAGACAAAAAACATTCACCCTTTCATTCAAACGACATATAGACACATGCAACTATTCACTCACCCATTCATGCATCATGTAGAAATATGAAACCATTCACCCTCTCATTAACACGACATATGGAGACATGAAACCATTCACCCTCTCATTCACATGTCAAATAGAAATAAACAACCATTCACCAACAACCAACAACCCCAAACCACCATTCATTAACTCATTCATATGACATATGGAGACAAAAAACATTCACCCTCTCATTCCCAAACCATACAGACACATATAACCATTCACTCAGTCATTCAAACATCATGTAGAAACATTCACCCTCTCATTCACACATCTTGTTAATGAATGGTCTCCAGCGAGCCTCCTGCATGCCATTGGCCAGTGAGAGGAACATGGAGGAACCTGGGTGGGAACATCGAGACTCCACAGGGAAAGGACCTCCAGCCGAGCACCTTCTTGCCGTGTTCTTGCTAGTTTTGTTTGAATCAATCCCTGGTGAATCCGTGGGGTACAAAGGTTCTCACGCCAACAGGGCCCTCAGCGGCAAGGAGGTCCCAGTGGACCTCAACCTTCAGAGCCACTGTCCTTTGTTCTCCATGACTTATCCAGCCAATCGCATGCCTCTCTTTAGCGGCGGCGAGCTAAACATTAGCCGCTATCGGCAGGTTCCCGTCAGGTGTGAGTAATGCACCTCTGCTCATCCAGTGGTGAAGGACACCAGAGCTTCGGGTCAACAAACGGCCTTTGTCCATTCAGTGGAGGACAGCCAATCATCTGCCTCCCTCTAACCCTCTTCTGTCACGGCCGGCTAACCTCCGTCTTCTTTCCTTCCATCCACAAACCTTCTTGTTGGCCTTCTAGGCCTCGAGCAGCTCCAACCCCACGTCCAAACCATCTCCAGAACATCAAACATGTGCTGTCCTTTTGATGGACTTATTCCTGATCCTCTCCGTCCTCCTCGCTGCCAAAGAGGAACCTCCACAAACCAGACACCATGGCTGCTCCCCCCTTGGTCCTCTACATCTTCACTTTCATAACCTTTCATCGCCCCTGACACTTTTTCTCCACCCATTCCAACCTGTTTGCACACATTTCTCCACCTCTTCTCCACCCTCTCCATTGTTCTGGACTCTTGACCTTCTCAGGTCCTTCTCGTTCACACACTTGCTGTCTTCATGCTCCAGGTCCTACTACCACCTCTCTAGATGTTTCCTCCACCTGCTCCCTGCTCTCGCTGTAGATCACGGTGTCATCTGCGAACAGTCGTAATCCGTGGAGGTTCCTGTCTAACCTCAGCCTGGAATTGGACTCATCTTCGTGAGATGAAATCTCTCCTCGCAGGAAGCGACTCTTTTGCTTCGACCTCACGGCGAGAAGGTCTCCGGTTTGATTCCCATCGGGGGCCGCTTTGGGCTCCTCGAAACATTTTGTTAATTTCATGTCACCGTGGGATTGTGAGAAACGTCTTCTAGTTCCTCTGTATGTCCAGTACATGCAGAGGAAATGACAATAAAGCTGACTTTAAACACACACAGCCACACACACACACACACACACACACACACACACATACAAACACACACACACACGCTAATTCTTGCACAGGAATCACAGTTGACGGCTTGTAAGACGACCCCGGGTCCAGGGTGTCCCCTTTCCTCCACAGCTTGAAGTTCGAAGGCGTTGCTGACACAGCAGCATCGTCTCTGTCCGGTCATGTGAGATGCAAAAACAAAACCCCAAAAACCAAGCCGAATGAATGTCATCGCCATGGCAACCCTCACCCGATATGGGTTTCGATGGGTTCCATCTGAACGCTAGATGACGAATACGTTGTTAAATTGCTCTGTTTCTGAATGGAATTCTGCACCAGACTGGGATTCAAATGTGTGTGTGTGTGTGTGTGTGTGCGTGTGTGTGTGTGTGTGTGTGTGTGTGTGTGTGTGTGTGTGTGTGTGTGTGTCAGATCCCCCAGATGCCACCATCTCCACCTCTGCCAAGGAGTGGTTCGTGGGCCTGAAGGGGGCTGAGATGATGTGTGACGGCGGAGGAAACCCCAAGCCTCAGAACATCACCTGGACGTGGTACTGACACACACACAAACACAAAAACACACGCACACGCACACGCACACGCACACGCACACGCACACGCACACACGCACACACGCACACACACACACCCACACACACCCATGTTCAACAAAAGAAGTGCGTGGTGGGCCGGTGTCAACTTCCAAGTGAGGGGAGAGGAGAAGCATTTTCACACGAGGAAGGGAAGGCGGAGGCCCGACGCGAGGAAGAGCAGGAGACACATGCTAAGCTCTTAATAGCTTGAAATGTCACCACAGCGCCCGCTAAAACACAGGGTGTGTACGCGCTAATTAGAGATGCGTCGTGGCCTCGGCTGAACGCGGGGGCGGTGAGCGGCGCCCGAAAAAAACCCCATCGAGACGCGATGAATGCACTCTTTTCAAGGAGTTCCATCGCCGATTGCGGGTACTGGCTGATTCTTGAAGCTGGCAAAAATAATGTAAGCGTGTTTTTTTCAAAAAGACACACAAAACCTGATTTTAAATTCAGTTTAATAGTATTATTATTGCATTCATGACATTGTTTATTCAGTAAAATAGTACACGGGGCGTGTTGGCACGCTGAGATGATCAGTGCAATAATTTTATCGGAATTGACTACTTCCTGGATCTGATTCACCTCATGATAATATGAACAGAATCACGTCGATGCAAAATACAATAACACTTATTTATGTTTCTTTATCCATTAGTCAGTCATTAAAGTGGTGCTCGTCTTTCCTATGCATTCATTCATTAATTCACTATTCACTGGCGCTCAGCCCACCCATCCCAGCTGTTATTGGGAACCATCATAGGCCAGCTTATAGAGACATACAACCACCCACCCTCTCATTCAGATGTCATATAGAAGCATACAAACATTCATTCACTCATTCACATGTCATGAAGAGACATGAAACCAGGCCCACTTTGAGTCATACAACCATTCACCCTCTCATTCATACATCATGTAGAGACATGAAACCAAGCCCAGTTAGAGTCAAACAACCATTCACCCTCTAATAAGATTCACCCTCTGATTCACATGTAATATAGCCCATCATGTAGAGACATGCAGCCATTCACTCGTTCATGCGTGATTAACAGACATGCTCTCTTTCTTTGATACATCATATAATCATACAACCATTCACCCTGTCATTCACACACCATATAGAGACATGTAACCATTCACTCTTTCATTGAGACATCACTTAGTGACATACAACCATTCATCCTCTCATCCGCACGTCATCCAGCCATTCACTCTTTCATTCACACGCCACATAGAGACAGACAGACATCGGTTCACATGAAACCATTCACCCTCTCATTCACATGGTATATTGACAGAAACCATTCATACATAAAAGACATTCAACCAGTCACTCATTCATTTCCACGTCATGTAGAGGCATGCAGATATTCACCCTGTCACAGAGACATCAGCCATTCACCCATTGATCCAGCCGTCGGGGCTTTATAGGCTGTCCAGTCAACCTCAGAATGTGAATCATGGACAGGGTGGGAGCCCCCGGCCCTCGGCCCCCCCGGGCGGTGCTGCGTTCAATGTCCCCCGTCAACACACACACACACACACACACACGTACTTATTAATTCCACCCTCTAATTTAATCAAATCCGCAGAACAAGTGGCTGCCTGACCCCCGTCTTTTATCCGAACCAGAGGGTTTCAGGTCAGTTCAGGGAAGCTTAGGCTTCCGCCATGTTTGTAGTTCACAAAAAGAGGAAATCAGCATTTTTTATTCCTTACATTGACCTTTTTCTTCTTGCCGGACTTCCACCTGTGCAGAGTTTGTCGTGGACGGCTGAGAGGATTTTCTTTTTGGGGGGGGGGTGAAATCTGAGCTCTGGAAGGGGGTGGGGGGGGCATTTAAGTGGCAGCAGAGTGAAAGCGAGGTCGGGGGGGAACATGACCCCTCTCAGAGGACCACATTTGAAACCGGCTCTATGTCCGAGATGCAGATCTATTCAGGCCAAGCGGAAACTTGGTGCGTGGAGCTGGAGGTTAACGCTCACACGCACACACACACACACACACACACACACACACACACACACACACACATCTCACCAGAACCACCCTCTTTTCTGGATTCTTCCCCGCAGGAAGGGCGGCGCTCTGCCGGACGGCGTCCGGGCCGCCGGCGGGAAGCTCACCTTCGGCCGGGCCCTCTACTCCAACGACAGCGGCATCTATCAGTGCCTGGCCCGCAACGCCGTCGGAGCGGCAAGGACGGATTACGAGCTGACGATAGCAGGTGGCGAGAGGGATTAATCCGCTGGGATTATTTTGATCTGAAGTGACATAAGTGAGGAAGTGTTTTATAGAGGAGTTCAGGAATGTCAGTGGTATACTTCTTGATGGTGCTGCCCCCTTGTGGCCGAGCAGGGATGTACGGCATAACCGTGCGTGTGCGTGTGCGTGTGTGTGTGTGTGTGCGTGTGTGTCATCCACCTTGCCCGAACAGAGAGGTCCACGCAGGAAAACCAGCTGAGCGACCGCCTGCTGATCATCATCTGCGCGTCAGCCGCCGGTGCCGCCGTCCTGGTTCTGGTCGTGGTCATCCTGCTGGTCCACCGCCACCACCGGAAGAAAAACAGGAAGCTGAAGAGGCAGCTCAGCGAGAAGAGGTGAGCGAGCGGGGAATTGTGCAGAGTTTTCTTCCCCAGAAGAACTGGCGTTTCGCAGCTTCACACTCACACTCTTTCTCCTGGAAGGGAGGAGATGGATACGTTGTCCAGACAGGCCTCCTTCAGGAGAATCAACTCAGTCAGCACAGACCCCAGAGGAGCGGTAAGCACACACACTCACACACACACTCCCACACAAACACACACACACACAAACACACACACTCACACACACCTCGGTATCTGTGTATTTCACCTTTCCCGCGTTGCAGACGGAGAACTCCTCCCTGCTGAGGGTGGACAGCCGCATGAAGCACAGCCAGATGTCGCTGGTGAGTTCCTCAGGGTTGGGAGACCGGCGTCCGCTAGGGGGCAGAGTTCAGGGTCGGATGATAACAAACATTTATTTATTTTTTATCTTTATTGAATTCAAAGCGTTAACAAAATTTATAATAAACAAACATGGATAAATTCAATTAGCTGACGTGAGGAAACAAAGAATCTCCAGACAATGAACTGCAGGAGTAACGACAGCAAAGCCGTGTGGAAAACAATGAACATTTGAGAACAAACTATAGGAAGAGCAATGGCAAGGAGAATGCAATATGTACTCAGCTCTATGAATCTCAGGGAATATCATTCATGAAACAGTGTATTTTCTGGCTTTTGGGATTTTTCATAAGCTTTAAAGATTTGTCATAAAATTCAAAGTTGTTTTTAATGACGGTAAAATTGAGGGGACGTTTTTTCATCCTGTGTTTGTGGGTGAAGAACTCGGCCAAACCTGAAATAACGCTGACACAGAGTTCATCTCATTTGTTGTTGTTATGCCGTCTCTAGAGAGAGAAATGGGTTAGGATGGAAACTTTTCTTTCATCCAGTTTTGAGTGTTAACCTAAAAGCTGTGTACTTTTTCGAATGAGCAAAATATATAATCCGTAGTTTCAGTATTGTCTTTACAAAATGTACAACCATTATCTTCAATGTTAAAGTGTAACCTTAACAATTCCTTCCAGTGCTCTTCATAATTTTAAAATGCGTTTCTTTTGCTTTCGGGGGTATAATTAGCGGACGATAACAAACACGGTGGCGGAGGATTCTTCTTCCTGGTTACATCGGCGCCATGTTGTCGTCTTCTTCTCTGCGGTTTTAGCATCGGGCATAAATGAGTGTCACCTGATCAATGTCTGCTTCACCAGAGTAGTAATTCCTTGGCTTAGGAGTTGAATTCGCTGCGTGACCGAGCACGTGACTCAATTTGCTCACGTATCAAATTCAGTTTCCCCATTGAAATGAATCGTTTCGCTAATTCTGATAGCATGCCCAAGTGTAATATACTGAGAAATAAAATGAAAAAGGAAAACATTTTGAATACTGATGAAACAGAAATGAATATTTGATTTTAATATCAGGTGGAAACTTGACTTAGGTGTTTCATTTGTTCGGTGACCGAGATCGTGACTCCATCTGAATTAAATTTCAATATGAAACGGCATTAATCCGTTCCAACCCCCCCTGGTTCTGTCAGATGTTTTTAAATAAGAAACACGCACAACACGCACACCAGCTCATGTTTTTCCTCTGGGCCGAGATGGTTGGGGGAGTTTTTCATTCGGTGCTCTTGCTTAACTTCCTGACTACACATTTAATGCTACAATGTGATGCTAAATCTAGCGTGCACACTTTGCTACACTTTGTGGCTGAACTTCACTTCACAGTGAACGCTGTTGCTCTTTTTAAAACCATCAAACGTCTCCAACAGGCTTTGAACGGCTCGTCCGTCGACGTTCCCGCCATCCGTTGAACCAAATCCCCGTAAATGTCTCCCGCCTTCTCACTGTCACCGTATCTCACTGAAAACAACCTCTCCATCTCTTCCCGAAGAGTCCACGACACGCACACCTCGCTCATGGTTTTCCATGGTTTATACTGGGCTAGCTTGCGGCGGGCGGCGCGTCCCACTGTTTTTAAACCCCGCTTCACCGACAGCGGCGGCCGTGTCGAGGTCAAATGTTCATCCCGCTCACTCCTAATCCAGATCTCGGCTCTGATCACAAAGCAAAAAATTCACTGAGCGCCGACTCGTATCTCGGAAAACTTGTAAGTCGATGCACTCGTTAGTCGGGGTTCTGTTGTATAGTGCTTTAACAAGTTAGCGTTCGCACACGCTGATGGCGGGAGAGCTTCCACGCATGTTTTCCTTGGGATTTGAACCCCTACCCTTCTGGGGCAGGAGCGGCCAGCGTACAGGGGCAGCCAGTCCACGCTGTGCGAGAAGTGGGGGCAGCTAGCGGGGACAGAGCTGGACGAGCTGGGTCGCCCCGTCATCTGGGTCGACGGCAAAGAGACCTGGCGTGGAGCGGCGGCAGACGCTGAGAAGGAGGAGAGTAGGAGGAAGGTGGAGTCCTACTTGGAGAGCAGCAGCATGTCAATGGTGAGCGTCGCCGCGGGAGACGGCGTCTTCACTTTAGATGGCGCACGAGTAAGAGACAAAAAGCGAAACGAGAGCTAGCAGACTGACTCCATGTTTCTATGAAATGTGTGAACGAATGAATGAATGAGTGAATGGTTGGATTCTCTGAATGTTTTGTGAATGAGTTAATGGTCTTGTCTGCATATATCATGTGAATGAACGAGTGAATGAATGGTTGTATGTTTGTGTTTGATGTGTGAATGAGTGAATGCTTTTGTCTCCATGTATCATGTGAATGAATGAGTGAATGATTATATGTCTCAACAATATGTGTAAATAAATGAGTGAATTGTTGTTCGTCTATATGTGGTGTGAAGTCGAGGGTGAATACTTGCCTGTGTGTGATGTGAATGAGTGAATGGTTTTGTCTCCATATATCCTGTGAATGAATGAGTGAATGGTTGCATGTCTCTGTATGTCACGTGCATAAGTGAGTGGCTCTTTCTCCATACATCACGTGAATGGATAAGTGAATGATTATATGTCTCTACAATACTTGTGAATGAGTGAGTGAAGGGTTTTGTCTCTATGATATTTGTGAATGAGTGAATGGTTCTGTCTCCATATGACATGCAAGTGTGAGTGAGTGGTTATATGCATCTACAATGTGTGAATGAATGAGTGAATGGTTGCTTGTCAATATGTGATGTGAATGAGTGAATGTTGTCTGACTCTGTGATGTGTGAATAAGTGGGTGAATGATTGTGTGTTTCGATGTGGAATGTGAATGAGTGAATGGTTCTGTCCGCATTTATCATGTGAACGAGTGAGTGAATGGTTGAATGTCTCCATTGATGATCGGCCCAAGATGAACTCCGCTTCTGTCCCATTAATGATATTAGTTTTGATTGTATTATTATTTTTGTCATTATTTTCTTAGTATTAATAATTTCAGATCGGAGGTCGACTGATTTCTTGCCGTTTATCAGGACTCAGGTCTCCCTTCATCCCTGGTTCCCCTGAAGGTCCAGCCGGACGACTGTGACGGACCCGGAGCGCCGGAACCGGACCAGGTGCCAGGAGCCCGAGCGGGCTGGGGGCCGCAGCCGTTGCCACCTGAAGGCGAAGACGACGACGACCACAGCTCGTACCGGCTCTCGGAGGCCCTCACCAACCACTTCTACTACAGCAACGGGCTCCTGCGGCCCCGGCCGCAATCCAACGCCATCCTGCTGCACCCCCAGGGCCAAATCGTCTAGACCCCGGACCCCCGGCGCAGATGTGTCCCTCACAAAAACATTCCCGGAGTTTCCTCGGGCTGCCGATTCCCTAGCGGGATGATTAACGCGAGGGGGGTCAGGGGGGCGGACACGCAAATTCCCTGGAGGACTAGAATCCCCCCCATTTCCTGTTCACGTCTCAACCACTAGGGGGCGCCGGAAAGCCCTGTTGAACATGAGTCATGAAGACGCTTTTTGTGAAAACGGTCGCCGCGGTGACAGGACGCCGATGGGCTGCGCTGCCATTTGTGTTTTCACGACACACACACGTGTGTGTGTGTGTGTGTTTGTTTGTGCGTGTCTACCGCGTTCACAGTTTTATCAATGAAATTGTTAAAACACATTTAAAAGTTCTTCTTTTTATTACATAAAAGAACATATTCAGTTACATGTTTAAAAAAAAAAAAAAAGGTCACTTCCTGTCCCCTCCCGGCCCCTTCAGCCTTATCTTGATGGACACGCCGCTGAAGAGGCTCGCGATGAGTTCAGGGTGGGCGGGGAAAAAAGCAAAACCGGGAATCCCAGCCTTTTTCCTCTACATTTACACGATTATTTAAAACCTGTCACGGATATTCTGTTAACGTATGACGACAACATGTTAAAACCATGATTTTCACAGTCACTTGGAAGGTAGTTGGGAGTGAGGATGGCGCGCTGGATGACATGAAACCTGATCACTAATTGTCTGTTAGCTCTCGTCTGCATGCACAGGCATGAAGAAATCCATCCTCAGCACCACGAGTCAAAGACCCGGAGACCAATCAATCAAGATGTATTGACTATTCCTGTTTTTCAGCAGATACATTTCCTGTTCGCCCTTTCGTTCCCTTCGTGATATTTGCTATTTTCTCACCTCTAATATTAATGGATGGAGAGACGCGTCACTTAAAAAGTGCCTGGAAGAACGCAGTGAAATTAAAACAGTACAGTTGGGGTTCCTTCGAAAAGTTGGGGCGTTGAATGACGTGGAAAAACAAACAGGATCCAGTTATTGATCACACCGGGGAGCTAATAGACGGATGTTGCATAGCTTTACATGTCCCCCCCCCCCTCAATCCTTCATTTTCTCTATCCGCGGGTTTGGGGTGCAGCTCGATTGTCTCCAGTCTCCTCTTGGGTTAAGGCGTTGGGTCGGGTGGGGGACGGGGACATGCTATCTTGGACCCCGAGGCTCTCGGCGTTCAGATCATTCCCGACTTCCTGGGGTTCTCCGCTTGCCAATTTATGAGCTTCATTTTGTGTCTCCGTGTTGCCGTCACAAATGTATGCTTGGTTTAAAAAGCGTTTGAAACGCTGTTTTTCTCAAAGCGGTAGGAATTGAAAGGAGACAAAGAGGTCTTTACCCCGATGACGGCAGCCGTTTGGATCCTAATGAAGTTGCCGGACTCCCGACGATGACCTCTAAGTCGGTGATGGCGGACGATCATCTGCTGTTTTAAAAATTCTTCAAATGTCTGTCTGTAACGGTCAGCGCTGAGTGCCTAAATCCCACGATCCACTTCAAACGGTTCAGGAGGACAGAGAAAAAAATAAAAATATCGCACAGTACAATCAGTCAGCTACATTTCGGAACAAAAAGCCATCGTTTGACCGTCGCGGCAGAAACGTCCCAAGGGGGGGAATCTATCCCTCTCCTCGTTTCTGGGAGAAGGAAACGGCGGTCAGCCGGAGATCTGCTCCAAGCCCTCTTTGTGAGTCCGCTGGTGGGTGCGGAGGTTGCTCCGCTGCGAGAAGCACTTGCCGCACGTCTCGCACGTGTACGGCTTCTCGCCCGTGTGGATCCGCTGGTGGATCTCCAGGTGGCTGACGCGGTCGAAGCTCTTGCCGCAGAACGGGCAGATGTACCACTTCTCCCTGATGCGGCGGCTGGCGATGGCCTTGTGCAGCTCGGGGTCGTTCAGGAGGAAGATCCTGTTGTCCGGGTCGAACGGCGACGTGCTCTTGGTCTGCGGTCGTTTCTCTGAGAGGATCCTGATGGACACGCCTCTCTCGGAGCTGCTGTTTATCGCTCGGGCGGGCTGAGTCGAGGGAGCTTGGCCGAAAGACACGGACGCCCTCGCCGCCCCTTGCCCGTTGCTCCTCGTGAACCTGTCGGGGAATGGCGGCTCGGCGGAATGATCCAGAATGTCTAAGGCGTTTTGGATGAGAAAAATTTCAGAGTCCAGGGTCTGCGACAGCTGCTTCGGTTCGAAGATGCACTCGTCGTCGTCGCTGTCGCTGTCGCCCAGGGAGACGGATGACCAGCGGTGGCTCCCCGTTTCCTCTGCGGCCTCGCGGTGCAGCGCCACGCCGTGACGAGCTGCTCCGTCATGCGCGGTGTATTCCGTGTCCATTATCTGCTCCACAATCTGAACGTCGTCCTCGTCCTCCAACTTGACGATCAGGTCTTCGTCGCACCTGCTGTCGCTGTCGCAGTGGTCCGACTGTCTCTCCTCCGTCTGAGGCGTCGGCGTTCTGTGGCCGGTGCCGGAGTCCGCCCTCTCCCCGGCGCTGTGCTCGGTAGCCAATGTCTGCACAGAGTCGATAACAGGACCTGCGATGAGAAGAAGCAGATGTTAACTTAAAAAGGGAAAACAGACATCCAGAGAACAAAAATGCAGCAGCAAAGGTGGAGAAGTCGGGGTTCTGTTTGAGAGTGATGAGGATGGAGAGGAGCAGGAGTGAGTCCATCAGGACGGACAAAGTTGGACTGACATGGTTCAGACATAGACAGAGGAGGGATGGTGAAGTTCTGGGTCGAAAGATGCTGAGGTTGGAGCTGCCGGGCAGGAGGACCAGAGGGGATTTATGGAGGGTAGGAGGACAAGAAGTTTGTTGGTGTTAGAGAGGAGGGTTAGGCAGAGGAGGGCGATTGACTGTGGAGACCCATGAAGGGGGCAACCCAAACGGGGACGTTTTAGGCAAAAGAATAAACTATTCTTTGCATTCTATGATTAATTAAGAAGACGTAGGATTCTCATTTGAATCCCTCCTGGTGGGGATTTGAAAGGTTGTTAAAACGACGGGAAACTTAGATCCATCGTCTGCCTTTTAGTTTCGAATCCCGAACTGAATCATCAACTCGATTAATTAACCCCCCCCCAAAGTCCAAAACGAATCGTTCACTTTGGCACCAGGTCTTTACCATCGACGTGGGGCGGCGACGGGTTGTCAGACCGTCCGTCCTTCCTGGACGAAGAGGGCAGATTCAGGGCCGCCAGCCGCTCGCTTTCCAGCAGCAACACCTTCCTGTTGAGGGCTTCGATTTGGCTCTCCCTCCGCCGAAGCTCACACTGGACCAGAGTGAAGCCGTCCTCCCACAACTTGCTGATTTCCAACACGGCTGCTTTGGCTAGCATCTCCATGATGGAGGCTAATTTGGTCTGGAAAGCTAGACAGTTAGCCATGTCACCCGCGCGGTTTGCGTCGTAAAAAAAACACAACGAAAATAAGACTTAAAAACAACCGAGCCGACGACTTTGTATGCGAAGCTGGCAGTGCAGGACGTCCAAATTTCCCCGGAACACTTTACATCACAGTGGCTATTTGTCCCCGAGAAACATGGATGAATACAATGGTAACAGGAAATACCTTTTGGTCACGTGAGTAAAGTACGGCACTCGCGTTGGGACAAAATTGTATGGAAACGCAAATCGTTTTCCACTCGATTACGAAATTATGTGTTGAAAAATTATCTATATTTAAACAAAGTGACTCTTGCTTTTTTTTTGGACAAAATTATGTGGAAACATCTTTTTAGTCACGTCATAACCGAAACAAAAAATGATTTTGGTGAAGTGAACCGCTGATGCATTCGAGTTCACTTTTGTTTCTAGTTGTAGAGGTTTTTTTTCGTCATACGTTGGTCATTTGTATGCATGTCATTTTTTCCCGGATGCTGCTTGGATGTACTTGTAAACCTTTTTTTCTGAGACATTTTTATTTATTCATTAGAAAGTGCCAAATAAGTTGCTTATTCAAGACTATTGAAAGGAACATGTGATGAACTGAGAGCTAATTACAAGGTGCAGACATTTTGGAATAGTACAAAAGTGTTAAATTCTATGTCTGAAGTAGACTACAAAAAACATTAAAAAATTTAGATTTTAACATAAAATAAGCCCCCTTTTGAAATTTTATTAAATCTTTGTTCCTGAATAAGAAAATAAAAGCACAAATAGCACACAAAAGAGTGGAAGGGTAATTTTTTTTTGGATCCAATACGTCACTGCAAATGTAGATTTTTTTTCCTGATGATGCAGCACCACTGCGAGCTGAGATGACGTCCCAGTGACTGGTGCGACCCTGCATGGACACGCTATTAAAACTTACACTACGGGCACACACCATGTTGTCTTGAATAAGAACCCCCTGTTGGCGGATCACTTTGAGTCTTGCAGTACTTTCTATATTTATCCACTAGATGAGGCTCTAAGTTTATGAGTGCACATAAACTTCCCTTGCAAGGGAATGAAAATTAAGCTGACTTGATCCATTTAATCCCTGGATCTTTGTAGTTTCTCATAAATGTTGCAGGTTTACTTTTAACCGTCTGCCATCTGTTAAAGTCATTTTGGCACTCAGACATAGTGAGCTATGATAAAAGAGACAATGCTGTCGAGTTTTCCTTGTCATCTCTTGTTTCCAATTTGATGCACTTCAAGGAGCTGTGAAAGCCAGTGAAAACTGCGTGCCCTACAAATGTGGTGTCCGTGGTCATGTTTATGACTCGGACTCCTTTGGAGAAAAGGTTTGCACCAGAACAGTGAAAAAAATGTAAATTTTCAAAGCAGCCGCACGACATGTAAGACCCGGTAAACACTGGCATTGCGAGTCGCATGTATTATGCCAGAAGACAATAAATGTGTCTTAAGTGAAATGTAAATAAGTTTATATAATTCTTCGTTTTGTACCTCTTGGAGCATCACTGTTTGTTTTTTTTTCCTGAAAAAATGTTCATTTTCACAAAAAAGATCAGAATTAGACTTATTGGCCACATTGTTTTCGCACACACGGAATACAAAAATACAACGTGCAAAGTCCAATTAAATCTAGTAGTAAACTCAAGTTGTCTGCATGATAGTGGAAAAGGTACCCGGTTGGATACCAGTGACGTGCAGTGAGATTCATGGCTGGTGAGGCACTGACTTCATCACAAACCTCCATCCATCCATATGTAATGGTCCATTTGAAAGTGAGGAGAGGAAAAAATAAATGGATGGCTGTACTTGGCCTGCTAACTCTAGCTTGCTGTGACTGTATTCTGCGGCCGAGGAGTCACAAGAAGAACCTACCATGAGGCAGCAGAGCTGCGTGCCTCACTTATTGGCTCTTCGTAGCCGTTCTTTGATCGCCCAGCACAAGAAGCTAGTAACACACATACAGTTGTTGACGAAAAAACACTACATTGGAAATATAGCTCATAGAGCAAAAGTGTTGAAACATATTAATAGCGACATACAGAGAGACAGCAATGCGAACTCTGTGCAGAGCATGCCAGCAGTCAGCTGTCATTGTGCAATCTACGTTGAGGCTGAACAGTCCGTGCCCTCATCGCACCTCTCTTTGAAAATCTACTTGAACAGTAAATGTGTGTGTGTGTGTGTGTGTGTGCAAATCACTGATAAAAAGAAACATTTAATTCTTTTTTCCTTTTACATTTTTTTCTTTGATTTGCAAGTAAGGCGCGGCCTCTCCTGCCTCCCCTGACTGCACGTCACTGTTGAATAGATACAAAATTGTTCCATGTCTCCATATGACATATGAAAGAGTGAGTGAATGGTTGTGTGTCTCTGTGTGACATGTGAATGAGAGGGTGAATGTTTATATACCTTAGGTGAGAATGAGAAGGTAAATGGGTGTTTGTCTGCATATGTGACCTTAGTACCTAGGTCTGGTTTCAAGCCATGAAAATCAAATGAATAGAAGAGCAAAGAAACAAAAACAAGAGCAAATGTAAACATCAAACAGTAAGAATGACAATTTGGATTCAGGCAGAAGTTGTTGACACTAAATTTGCATGTAAAAGCAAGGAGGTAGTTGTGTTATTATTGTACCTGTGATAATGAAATATCGCACTTTCATTATGTTAAAGTGTGTTTAGTGCAGGTCGATAGGGAGAGAGAGAGTGTGTGTGAGTGTGAGAGTGTGTGTGTGTGTGTGGGGGTCAGAGTCTGTGTGTGTGTGAGAACGAGTCTATAGAGCACGGCTTGAGTTCAGCGGTCTTAAAGCTTCCTGGAAGAAGCTGTTTCTCAGCCTGCTGGTTTTGCTCTGAATGCTCCTCAACTGCCTGCCGGACGGAAGCGTCTGAAACAGTCTGTGAGGTGTCCTTCACGATGCGCAGTGCTCTCCTTCTGCATCGTGATGTGTAGAGTTCTGAATGAATGAATTATTACAAACAAAAATCCCACAGGATGTGTGTGAAACGTCACCTATCGGGCCCCATGTTGAAAAAGGCGGGAGGCTCCATGTTTTATCTGAAAGGCCACATTGGGGGACAGGCGGCATCGATGATGAATGAATGAACAAATGAATAAATGAACGAATGATTGACATTTCTTTACAGTGTTTCACCTTTATGTCATCACCCCCCCCCCACACACACACACACACACACACTCATCGTGACATTAGAGTTTCCCCTTTGTGACATCAAGGCGACCGCTTTGGGACACGGCTCGGACGGGGAGGCGGGGGGGAGGGTCCACAACCGGCTCCCATTGGCCAGATACGCAGGCGCGCTTTGCTGTCCGCCCCATTGATTGGCCAGAACTGGACGTCAATCAATAAGTGGGCGTAACCGGTGGGAGTAACTGAAAGAGAGCGGAGAAGAAATGACGGAGCTGTCAAACAGCAACAGTCGCCCGAAGTGTTACCTCGGCCGCTGAAACGCACCGCGGAACCCCACGCTTGTGTCGACGACAACTTCGGGAGTGGACGTGGACACCTCCCCGGACACTCCCACCCCGGAGAACGCGGACGTGCTCGGCGGAAAACTCCCCCGCCCCCCCCCCTCCCACCCCCACCCCCTCAGCGTGTGTCGGGTCCCGGGCTAACGTCTGTTAGCTTCCCGCCCCGCTTGAGTTTTGTTGACAAACTAGCCGGGAGCCACCGCGCTAGCTTCCCCGGGTTCTCCCCCGCTCCTCTTCGTCTTCCTCCTTTTTTTTATCGACACACGGTTCCCGAGAAGGACATGGAAGCCCGCCGGGAACGGTTCTCCACCGCATCCGATCGAAACAGGTACGTAACAGGGGGTCGTTTATACTCCGCGTCGGTTTGTTTACGTCCTCCCGTCCGGCTGATCCCGCGACCCCCCCCCGGGGCCGCCGGGGTTATTCCTCATATATGCTACTCCGAGGAGTTGTAATTATTTTATTTCACAAATTCGTTACCCGTCTCAAGGATACGGATAAAGTTTTATTTTTGGGAGTTTTCTCCTTCGCGGATGCCGCCCCCAAACACCAGCCTCCTCCCTGAGCCCGCTGGGAATGACAGTATGACCTCTGACCTTCCTCGTAAAACGCCTGAAAGTTAACCAAATAAAAAAGTTTGAAGAGGACTTTCCCACTTCCTCATAATTGAAGCTGCCCTGGGCTGCAGGTTCATGAGAATGCAGAAATTTGTTTTGGAGAACCTCAAACCGGTCTTGCAGCAATGTGCAATTGCATTGCTTGTAAGGGCTGCAAGGATTAAGCTCAGATGAAGCTCTGATAGAGATCCACGCTTCAGTTTAACAGCCAGTCGCCCCGTAAACTCATGCCATGACATCAATTATCTTGTGATTTATCGTTGACAGTTCCTGCTAGTCTGTAATCCAGCGAGATTCACAGCGGTAGTATTCAGGGCCCCGGAGCTCCTGTGGAAACGCTTGGCCCGAGGCCGCTGCGAGGATGTCCCCATCTGTTTTGGAGTAACAACAGGCCACACAACACAGACCAAAGAAAGCCCGCCTTTTGAAATGCCAACCCCTCTTTTCTTCAAATAGTCCCTTTGCTGTGGTGTTCTCCTGCGTGATCTTTGGACGGGTCTCCAGGGTGTAGTTTCGTTTGAGGCACAAATATAGCAGCGGGCCCGAGCATCTTGCCCCTTCTTTCTCTCGCAACATTTGCATTTTGATGGCGTAAAAATGAACACAAGGTTACAGTTGGGAAAACAATTGGCCGCTTGCGACACCAGCGTCGGGACAAAGTGGTCGGTTGCCTGTAAACATTTCGACGTGTTATTAAAGTGTTAGATTGCACCCGGAAAAAAGGTCGGCTTGATGTCCGAACTGCTGCAGCAGGTGAAATCGAGCTCTTTATTTTCAAAATATAGACATTAAACCTGCTTTAAGTGCCGCCTGGAGAAGTTGGAGGGCGCCGGAACTCGACGGAAACAACCCGATACCGACATCAGCTGTGGTCAATCAAATGTTGCACGGAGAGCGACAAATTTTATTTTCTTATCGCGGCGCAGTCCTTCACTGAATCCCGAGATTGTTTTCCCATTGAACTCATAAAACTGCTTTACTGAGACTCATAAACGCTTTGTGGCGCTTTACACGCAAGTAGTTGAGTTTTAATAATAAAACATTAAGATAATAACAAATATATATTTGTATGCAATAATATCATGAAGAACATCGGAAACAACAAATTGGTTATTTATTATTGTTTACAAATTCATCACTTGAACTAAATTTTATTTTTCGCACCGTATTTCTCTTATTTTTTTCGGTTCAAGCCACTCTTTTGGCCATTCCCTCAGACTCCGACAGTTGCCGAAGTTGCGCCAGAAGCGTCCAGGGGGACTCGTGGTTTTTTTTCTTATGCGTCTTGGCACGGATGTTTTGTCTCCGCGATTCTATTTCAACATGGCACAAAATGAAGTGTAACGGAGGAGGAAAGAGAAAGAGGAGGACAAAAAGCCTTTTAAGGATGTGGCCTGGGACGGGGGTTGGAGGCGGTGGGGGGGATGATCTCAGAATTTGCCCAGTAGGTCCACAGAAACTCCCGGGGAGTCTGTGACGTAATGTCAACGGACCAAAGTGGAGACTTGTGTCATCCCATTGCTGTTTTTAGGCTCTGATCTTGGGACTTCATCCGGGCCTCGGATGAATCTCTGCTCACGTCAGTGCCACCTCTGCTTTATTTACATTTTTTTTTTCAAGCTCTTCAGCTTCTGTTTCGCAACACCGGTGAAATTCTGGAGTCAAGTTGACTTGGCGTGTAGGCCTTGGCAACAAATTACGGCTGCAAAACACCTCGTCTGAAGATGTAATCAGTGATAACAAGGGATAGTTAAGCTTGTAAATAAACAGATGACCTGATTTCATCTTCTTTCCATCCCCCCACCGCTTTAGTTACAGAATAAGAGGCCGCGAGTTGTTTGGATGTATCATTTAATTATTTGGTCGTGTCCGAAATGGATCCGCTAATGTCTTGGTCACATCCGGGCAAATGTCAAAATGGCCGTTTTGAGTCATCCGTAGCAACGAGCTATCAAGGACACTGGTGGTCAGTTTGAGGTTGGAAATCAGACGGTAAATTTTATTTGATGGCGGGTCCGACGTTAGGAAAAAATACGATATCGACATCGGCTGTCGTCAATATCTAAATGGAAGGGTTCAGTCTACTTCCTGAAACAAATATCGACCGCGGATGAAGGGCGATCCGATATTTGTCATACAAACTGTTTGATGCTAGTGAAAGCCTCGACATCCAGGGCTTTTTTGAAACAAGTTCCACGTAAGGCAGGATGAGTGTGTGAAACTTCTGCGTATCTTCACGTCTTTCTGAGAGGCTATTGAGGAAGCACTTTGCCCGTGGTTTAATTACACAGCACAGTCCTCCCAGTTGATGATGAAGACCATAAAAGTTCGGCACGGCCAAAAGTCATTGCTCTTCAGTCAGTAGACGTCAACAGCTGCCTTTTACTGCGTTTTACTCAATAGTTATCAGCCCCGTTTTACACTCAAGGAACTTTACGCAGTTCCCAGAAACTTTGAGGCCGTGCACTGGTGCATTGGGACAGCAAACTAACCAGGGACCACGGCCCTTCAGCTCCTAAAACTATCTTAGTTAGGGTCGTTTTACAGTTCCAGAGGAGCTTGTAGGTGCTTGGTGCATAAGCCATGCCCATTACCGGATACTTCTTGGGGGCTGTGCCTTTTCTTAAAAGTATCGTGGTCACTGCTTGGATGTTTTCTTGCGAGAAAAGCATTGGACCGGAGGTCCAAGCTCTTCTGGCCCGCAATGCCTCACAGGGGTTTCCAGAGCTCGCAGAGGAACATCAGCAACTTTAGAGCAACTTTAATGTGTGCATTTTGAGAGGTTGAATAAAGCTAGGGCATTGCATCGCTAACAGAAAGCATCCGTCAATGAGGGGGGCTATGAAAATGGGATGGAGGGTCTGGCTTGTGGAGAAGTTGAGTCGTCGTTTGGACGTCTCCTCGTCCTGTCCTGGCGTCAGGCCCGTTGAGGACTGCAGGAGGACGATGAGGAGTGAACAGTTGTTAATTTGGAGTGAGGGCTATGTTGTTAACTGGTGTCGCTGGAAAAAAAAAAGCAGCCAAATTCCGCCCCCATGTCCTCTTGATACCCTGATCAGTTTTTGGATGGCAGGGAGGCTCTGGACCTGAGCTGCTTTTTGGCTAATCTCCCTTAATTAGACAATCGGTCCCTATTACAGCCATTATATTTGGGCCTGTCGAGCACCGGCGGCTGGTTTCAGCTTTCCCAGTGGCAACCTACAGTTTGTCTTTCTCCCTAAAAGGCCGGTATGATCAAAATATGACAAACCCCCTTCGCAGCCTTCAGGAAAATACGATTCCCAAATGAAATGTGAATGCCTTTGGCGGAGGCTGAAACCCCCCGAATGTACTTTTTTCAAAAAAATCCTTTTCCCTCTGCAGGTCTCCAGGGCTCCTTACATCAGTCAAACATGTGAAAACCCGCGAATCCTGCCAGATATGATCAGCAAGGAACGCGACTGAGCCGTTTCCTCCCGCTGCCGTAGAAAACCTCGGCGCCGTCACACCGATCTAGTGCTCTTGTCATGTGGGTACGTCACAGGAGAAGGCCCGCCTCAGCCTCACTGGTATCACCGCCCGTCACATCGCCATGGACCGCAACAAACGCAACTCCATCGCCGGGTTCCCCACAAGACCTGACCGCCTCGACGAGGACAGAGAGGGCGTCGGAGGTGTAGGGGTTGGCGACAACGGCATGGGCCCCCCCTCGCAGGTCAGCCTTTCCTTTCTAAGGCTGTGTTTTGACGTAAGGAATCATTAGCGACTGTTTTTCCATTTGTTCTTTATGTTCACATTTGATGCTACCAGACAGTAAACTCCAAGCTAATGTCGCGTAGGCTACAAAGGTGACCATTAGCAATGCAAAGGTTCCAAGGTCAGCATCACCTTGTGGTGCAAAAGCTCTTTATCTTGATTGCACAAGAAGGGATATGAACTACAACCGTTGATTGGGGAAAAACTTCAACTCCCAGTGCTATAAATCATTGTAGTAAAATTGTTCTCCCACTGTTTTGATTCATGGGAAATAATTCCTCTTTGTTCTCACATTCATCCATTTATCAAATAATTCATGGAAAGTTATCTTTGTGTGCAAAATTAAGATTAGAATGGGCGGAACTGCGATTATTTCCGTATTCATCTTCATTTTTACACAAAAACAGAAGAGCCTTTGTTCAACACACGCGGGCGCCATCGACTTACTGACCCGAGCGTGTTTGCAGTTTTGCCCGCGTGTGAAAGGAATCGTCCTCCCGTCCTCGTCTCACTCCGCGGCCACACTACTCCGCCGGGACAGGCCCTCCGGCTGAAACCTGTTCCCGTTTCCCCTCCAGGCGGGCCCGCTGTGGCCGTCCTCCTACAGGGCCCTCATCAGTGCCTTCTCCTGCCTGACCCGCCTCGATGACTTCACCTGCGAGTGGATCGGCTCCGGCTTCTTCTCCGACGTCTACAAGGTGGGTGATCGCTTCTCACCATGATCCCCGTGGACAACGCTGCGCTCAAACTGGAGTTTAAGGTTGCCTCTCGGCATCATGCTGGAGGCAGCAGAGATGAAGATGCGGTGGTTCTCTCTGGGAGTGAGGAGGACGGAGAGGAGGAGGGATGAGTCCATCAGAGGGACCAGAAAGGAGGCTAGATGGATGGAGGGAAAGAGGACATGGAGTTGGTTGGTGTGAGAGGAGAGGATGCAGAGGAGGTTAGATATGGTGATATGTGGACACATTTGAGGGAACAGGAAAGGAGAAAAAGAAGAATGAGGAGAAAATGAGTTTTAAATTAATTTAAGATGATATATTTTGTCACTTTCATTGTTTCTTTAATTCTGTATTTTTTAATATATATATGTAGGGTTACCTTGCGAGTCGATTAAGGCGCCTCATATAAAATGTATTATCATTAATATTGATCTAATGAAAAGTGGATGCACACAGTAGAATTATATTTCAAATACGTCTTCCGCCGCACACCATTTGACCCGATTAACCTCCATATTGGCCTCAAATGACTTAAAACCTTAATTTGTTACTATCGGGTGCCGCAGTGCAATGTGCGTGGTGGGCTGTCGAGGTTACGTGAAGAAAACCTTCTCAAACGCGAAACAGCACGTTTAAATGTCATATCGGTGATTATCACGCCACACACTTTTGATGGCGGAGGTCACTTTTTTTTGTGTGTGAGGTTTAGAAGAAGGTGATTTACAGGTTTGACCTTGAATGGGGCGGGGGGGGGGGGGGGGGGCGGCCCAATCAATCAGCATCAATGTACCGAGAAAAAAAAAAAAATGAAACCGAAAAAAA
>CAAKHD010012146.1:25678-43619 GCA_901007705.1 Fistularia tabacaria
GGGGTAGGCCACGCCGGCTCGTGTGAGGGGGAGGGCGCGGGGGGGGGGGCGCGGCGGCAAGGATTCTTTCCAGAAACGTGCAGAAGTAAAAAAAACAACAAAAAACAATTAAATAAATCGCTAAGACATGAGCGGGCTGGTCTGCGTGCCAGGAAGGCGGGGTGCGAAGACATAATGATGTGTTCGAGTGCTAGGGGGAGCTGAGGATTTTCTGGAGGCCACAGTGAAGAGGAAGGAGGGGGGTGGAAGAGCGAGGAGGGGGGAGGAGTCCAGCAGAGGAGTGGCCATCTGTCGTCTCTGCTGTCCTGCGGCCAGAGGCTTCCAGAGCCTTTTGAACTTGAACACACCAAAAGCACTTGAACACACCACAGCTCCTGAACACACCACTGCCCCTCAGGATTCTGTCTTGGTTTTCCACCCAGACATAATACTTCCCTAACAATAACTACTTTCCTTTATAAATCAGTACACCTATCTATCTATCTATCTATCTATCTATCTATCTATCTATCTATCTATCTATCTATCTATCTATCTATCTATCTATCTATCTATCTATCTATCTATCTATCTATCTATCTATCTATCTATCTATCTATCTATCTATCTATCTAAAACGCTTTGCAGCTATCTATGCACCTTGCTTTTGATATAAACATACATCTCTCAAAACAATATGTATATATTGATAGAAAAAGAGATAAAAAAAAGCAATTAATATTGATATTATAAATATACATATTTTTGCAAACATACCTTGTTTTCAATGATGTATGTATAATAAATAGTATGTATTATACATAATAGTATGTTTAATAAATATAGTAAAGCTGGTTCGATGGATAGACATGTAGAATTAATGTGAGTATAAATGTTACAGAGGTTTAGAAACATAGCTTGATTTCAGTGATATGGATGGATGGATGAATGGATGGATAAGGAATCCAAAGGTGCCATCAGAAGGTCAATAAAAATCTAAATCCCCTTGACCAAATGATTGTTGATAGTTAACTAATTGTTATTGACCATCCATGAGGTGAACATACATCCGCCATACCGCAAGTAAGCATTTTAGTAATAGCAATATTTATTCAAGATTTTTATTTGGATTGGAAAATTTCAATGGGGATTATGACAGTGTTGTGTATTATCAAATGAGCAGTTATGGATTTACCTGCTAAAAGCAAACCCCAAATCATAGCTCATTGTAAACCTGCAACGATCCCCCACCCTTCTCCACATCGTTGGTTTCAGACGCCATCATGGCGGTTTTGTGTGCTTTCAAGCCTGGACCTGTCTGGGATGTTTACCCGGGGCGTGCCGGCTCTGGCTCCGATGCGGGCCGCATGCGCTCCCGCCGGACGGAAAGTAAATCCCCCCCCGCCCACAACAGCGCGAGGCATCGATTGTGCAGCCGTGCATTGACGCCTCTGCAGATCAGCGGCGGCTGACCTGGTTCCAGGCCCCCCTCTGCTCCTCCTCCTCCCCGCTACCTTTTTCTCTTTCCTCCCATTCTCCTGCATGAGTGGGGTTGTTTTTGCGGCTGTTCCAATAACAAACTTCATCAAACCTGTTTTTTTTTTTCTTTTTCCCCGGCGCCCGTCAATTTGGTTCAGCCCTGTGCGACTGCAGTCGATGTAAAAAGACAGAATTGCATATCTCAATCTTTGAAATTTGACAATCTGTCGCTTTTTGTGTTTATAAGGAATAAATCATGTCAAAATTTGCGCACACATGTAGTTTGGTTATATCGTGTTTTTATCGTTAGCAGTGTCATAACATGCATATATTTGTTCGCACTCTTCAGCCTCTGGGTCACAACTCATAATGCGATGTTATCTGATCAACAAGCGAGCGGGCGCTGAAGTGTGAAGGACAGACAGGAAGTAGATAGCGCTTTAGAAAATAAATAAATAAATAAATAAATGCATCGATTGTTTGCTATCAGGGTGGAACGGGGTCGTGCCACCTGTCTCACACACACACACACACATGCACAGACACAAGCTAGGGCTAAGAGATGTAGGGGGAAGAGTAAAACCCCCTCAGGGGTCTCCACTGCCAATCATCTTCCTCCATCCACACTGACCAACTTCCTGTCCTCTTTCCCTCCATCCATAACCCTCCCTTCTTCTACCCAGATTTCATAAGAAACCTCTGGTATCACTAAATTCAAAAGCTAATTCCTACAGATTTATTTTCTGCTAAAAACTTAAAACGACGATTTAATTGTTTTTTTTTTTTTATTTTTTATTTTTTATTTTTTTTAGATTTTATTTCTTTTTTTAGTCTTTTGGTTCTTTTTCGATTCATAATTTTTTTCAAGCTTTTTACAAATTTCCGTGTCATTTTTAAGGGGATTTTGAAAGGGATTTTTTTTTTTTAAAGACGACCTTCATTCTGTAAGTGGAACCCGAACACTAAAGCCCTGAGAGGCGTCTACTGACCGAGCCCAGAACCTAGCAGAACGAAAAGAGTTCAGCCATCTGTGTTTGAATGTAAACAGCAGATATGAGACTGAGCAACTTGCTATCCATTGCTGTAATTATTATTATTATTATTATCATTATCATCATTATTATTATTATTGTTATTGTTATTAAACAGCCGTCTGATTGTTTTGCAGGTGTGCCACCGGGCGTCGGACCAAGTGATGGCCCTGAAGATGAACAAGCTCAGCAGCAACCGAGCAAACATGCTGCGAGAGGTGCAGCTCATGAACCGGCTCTGCCATCCCAACATACTCAGGTCAGTCGCTCGGCAGCATGTTGTGGTGTCACCTCGCCTCCCGTCCGGCGCACATCAGCGCAGGTGGGATCTTATTGCGGCTAAATATCTATGTAGCCCGGTAATCACCGCAACGAGCATCGGTAGCTTGAAGGCGGTGTCTCTGTCCCCGTCTCGTGACCCTGTTTCCAGCGGGCCGGCACGGAACCGTGTCAGCTGCGGAGGCCCATTAACGATGGATTTTCTTTTTCTGAACTGTCAGCTCCTGTTAGACTCGGCAGCAGCTGCCTAGAGGCAAAAACGAAAACATGAAAAGGACGACCCTCCTTGTCAGGGGCCGCATTCGCGTCATGGTTTAAAAAAGAATAAAATGTGGACACTCAAGAGAGCTCCGTCTCATTCATATAACCTTCCCTTTATTTTACTTTGCCTGTTGCTTTTTCAAGCTTTCGTGTGCCAAAATCAAGATGACTCGTCTTTATATCTAACCACGGGTCCTTATCACCTGCAGTGACCGGCGGAGTGTGTGGAATTTCACATTTGAAATGCCATCCAAGTCCTTTATTTATTTACTTTCCAAGTGGGCAGAGCAAATCTTAACGGCAGCGCGCAGCATCAGATAGATGGGCAAAATAAAATTACAAGGCTTTTGTGCTCACCCCAGACTCCTCGAATTGAAAATGTCCGTTCACGCATTGCATAACCTTCCCGTCGCTAGCTTTTCACCCAAAAGGGCACAAAAGACTTCCTCTTGGGCAAACTTCAACGGGCTCTGGCCCGATTGGGGGCCACATATCGAGAAATACAGCCATTTCCACATCCTCTAGAGACGTGCAACCATTCATTCACCCTGTCATTCCCACGCCATATGGAGACATGCAACCATTTAACCCACAACTCAAAACGCGCTAATCAACCTCCCGCATGTTTCCGGAGTGGGTTGGAAACCCACGCAGATGTGGGGAGAACATCGAGACTCAACACAGAAAAGCCCCATGAACCTTCTTGCTGTGAGGCGCAACACCGCCCCGTGTAATACACGAAACACCTACACATTTCTGCGTTTTAAGAAAAAGCAAAGAATCCCAGGGGGTCTTGCTGAATATTATTTTTTACAATCTGAACTTGTGGGTTCCACAGTTGGGGTGTCTAGAGTAATTAGCATATAGCATGACAGTGTGTGTGTGTGTGTGTGTGTGTGTGTGTGTGTGTGTGTGTGTGTGTGTGTGTGTGTTTGCGTGCACTTATGTACATGCAGTGTCTTTTACAATGCCATCTTTGTTGAGCTCTCTCGTTGGATTGTGCATGTGCATGTGCATGTGCATGTGTGTGTGTGTGTGTGTGTGTGTGTGTTTTTTTTGAGTGTGTTAACAGGCCGACACTGAAGGGGTCTTTGTTAGCTACAACTCTCAACAAGGACCCCCACAGTTGCCCCCCCCCCCTCCCCGCCCCCTGAGTTACGAGGTCTTCAGCTTGTGAATAAGCTCACTTACCTTGTTTGTCCGCGGTGGCAGGGCTTGCGCGAGCTCCACACCTCCACCTCCGGGGTTCAATGCTTTTTTCCAGCACCTCCAAACGCATCACGATGGGGGGAGAGGGGGAAGATGATGGGATTTGTTTTTTTTAGACGGTGGAGATAAAGGAGATACAGGCTGAGGGAAAATGGAAGGAATGCAAGCGGAGCCTCTTCTTTGCTCTCGGTCACTTGTTCCGTCTTGCCTCCTGGAATCTCAATATTTCTCAATATTTACACTGTCCCAGTTTGACTTTGCCATCTGGAGTAGGGGTTGTGGAATTTATTTTTTCTCTTTTTAGACATTAAGATCCACAAACTGCTTCTTTGGTCCCAAAAACACCCCCAAGATAACACCCTGAGATATATATATTTTTTTGTCTGAGCAAAAGGCCGTTTTGTGCAACCCGCCCCAACCAGCATGTCCGAAGAATTAGCCTGAAACTGTCCTCTAAAACCTAGAAATGAGTTGCCTAAAGGTCGAGAGGCAAAGAATTCCCTGAGAATCCCTAAAATCCATCTTCTGCCTCTTCCAAGGCCTCTCACCAGCCACTGGGTCCGGCTCTCCCAGCTCAGTCCTGGGGCGTTCCCAGGCCAGCTGCGGGTCTTAGCACCTCCAGCGGGTCTGGGCTCTCCTCCTGCTCGGACGTCCCCTGGAACATATCCAGGAGGCATCCCGACCAGTAGTGCCCCCCTCATCTGGCTCCTCTGGATGGTGGAGGAGCAGTGGCTCCTCGCCATATCTTGAAGGGAGACCTCCTGGGGGGGGAACTCATTTCGGGCCGCTCGCACCTGTGATCAGGGTCAATCGGTCCACACCCACACCTGGTAACCATGGAGATCCTTTTTTAGCACAACAAGACCAATACTGGGTCTTCATCGCTGTCAGTCCTTCTCCCGCTCCGTTGAACGAGACCCCCTGAGATACTTCCAACTCCTCCACTCGGGGAGTAGAATTAAGAGACAGAAATTCCCATTAGCTAAAAAGCTCTTCAATAGCAAAACAGGAAGAGAATGAATAGTAGCAGAGGTTCCTTTAGTCACTGGCACTTTTATTTTGACGGGGCCTGAAGGAGCGACCTTTAGCGCCCCCTTCCTGCTTGTCCGTTTGCTTTCAAATCACACGAGGTACCACTTCCGCTCTAACATGCTAACCTTACTCCCTTTTTAGGCCTTGAATGTCTCACGCCTTAACTTTGCCTTCTGTGTGGTGTTTTGCAGGTTCAAAGGCGTCTGCGTTCACGAGGGCCAGCTTCACGCCTTGACAGAGGTAAGAACGCCATCTCTCCACCGGAGCTTTCCTCTTCCCCACCTAAAGGCCGGAGTATTTGCATGCCGTGAATAATGGAAGGCGGTAAACTGACGTTTTCTCCTTCCGTGATTGCCCGTTTGCGGCTGGCCCTCAGGTGAGCGCGACGTCACCCAGTTGCACAGTAGCCTCAAACTGTGGATAAACGAAAAGAACTCGGTGTTCTACGGGGCGCAGAAGACTGAGCGCCGCGTGTTTGTGTGCGAGGCGGCCGGACACAAGCGGCTAATGAAATTTTCCAGGGATGATTTAAGCGGCCGGGGCGTCGGAGCGACAGCAAGCGATATTTCCCGGCTGCACACATCCTATATTTAACCTGTGAATCTGAGACTGTGATGGGGAGATGTTGTTGTGATGAGGGCGAATTAGTCTCGGCAGAGACTTGATAAGCGTCTTTCGCCACAGTGCAGATGTGAATGAATGAATGTCATTCCGGTCCTGGTGTTCCTAATCTAATAAGCCACGAGACTGGTGGAAAAGTTAACTTTACCGATTTCTCTCTCGGCGATTTCAAACTTGCCTGCTGACTGTTCTTTCCCTTACATGATGAACATGGCAGCGTCTGCCGGACCCCCAGAGCCCTAGACTTTCAATACCGATGTGAAAACAACATTAATTTCTCCTCCATGATGAGGAGGACGTTCAGTCTGAAGTCATCTCATATCATCTCCTCACTCATCATACAGAGGCATCCAACCATTCACCCTCTCATTCACACATCTGGACAATGTAGGGTCTCCATTGAACCTCCTGTATATGTTTGGACTGTGGGAGGAACCTAGAGGAACCCCAAACAGACATGGGGAGAGTCCAACCAGGCAGAAGCACGAGCCGCTATGTTGACCCATCCACACACACACACACACACATATTTAGATATGCTTGCATCAAATCCATGTAAATGTGAGCCGATGGTACGAGGCACAATCACACTTTGAATAAACACTGCTTTGTTGAAGACGCTGTAGGGACACATGTGTGCACGATTACGCTGCCGCTGCACCAACATGAATGTGCTTATGTAACCCCCCCCGACGCACACACACACACACACACACAGCACACACACACACACACACACTGGCAAAAGACAGACCACGGCGCCCTGTAATTGGGAGCACATCCGAATAGAGAAGCTCCACAAAGAATGCGCGCATTGTTGGATGCAGATATGAACATGCGTATGGTCGCGCCGCATTGGGTCCCGCTTTCCCGCCACTGTGTAAACAGATCCGGTCACGCTGGAACGCAAACAGAACGACTTGCCGAGCTTGTTATCCGACCCCCCCGTCCCCTGCCGCAAGGCCACGTTCTCTGGAAAGGGAGAATGAAGTCACCGCATGACCCCAGGCCACCTCCAAGGATCTGTGTCACACACACACACACACACACACACACACACACACACACACACACAGCTCAGCAGTACTGTTATTCAGGTGCCGGGCAGAGACCAAGTTTGAGTACAAGGTGTGAACCTGCTGGCGTGAATGTGTGACGTGATGTGAACTCTGCAGCCAGGTGTGTGTGTGCGTGTGTGTGTGTGTGTGTGTGTGTGTACGACAGGGCCTTGCGTCGTGCCAGGGGAATGCTCAAACCCTGGCATAAAGCTGAAGCTCAGCAATTAGAATAATTAAAAGGGAATGACAAGCTTTGAGTCTGTATTCCTTCCCTGCTCATTCTCTGCTAATCTCCCTCACACACACACACACACAAACACACACACATATACACGTACACACACTCGCTGTGAGCGTGGTTCATGTCAGACGGCCTCCTGTCAGTGATGTCAGGTTAACAGACACTTGTGTGTGTGTGTGTGTGTGTGAGAGGTTTGCAGTGGGAAAACCCCTCCACTGTGCCTCTCAGTCCTCACACACACACACAAACACACACTCCCTTTCATTTGTGTGTATTAATGCTAATATTCACCCAGGAGTCATGTTGGCCCAAAGGCAGGCAGCGGGGATTAGCATAACTCCCCCTCGTCTTCGAGTCGGTGGTTCAACTCCCGCCCCAGCTGTCCACACGTCCTTCTCCTGCAGCACCGCTGGTGTGTCTGTCAGCTGGCAAACAACCTTCATCACTGAGAGGACTTTCCCTGCTTTCAGGGGTTTAAAGAATACATGTGATACACACACACACACACACACACACACACACCCCTGTGTGTGTGTGTGAGAGAGAGCGAGCAGAGAATTCACTAATGACTTCACACCCCATTAGCGCCTTTGCTTGATATGTCACACTTCATTATGTACTTAGCTCGGCGGTGCGTGAACCTGGCGAGGAGCGGCCCGTCAGAGGGCCTTCTGCCTGTGACTCTTCTCTCGGTGGTCTGCAAACCCTCTCGAAGGGGTTCCCGCTCAAGCTTTACCTCCCTGTTGTTCGTGTGGATGAAGGCGTCCAGCACGGGCGGCAGCACGCTCACGCCGACCCGCCTCAGCTGGGAACCGCGAGGAGCCCGAGCGCACCTGGTCCGTACATATCGAAGGTCACGTTCGGATGCGTCGCCCAATATGGCCGCCGCGGGAAGACGGCCGGCAAGAGCGGTTGTTGTGGAGGGGCGGTCACTTTGTCGTCACCAAAAGGGACATAGGGGTGGAGGAGACAGCCAGCCTAGGAGACACCTGCATCCACGTTGGGTTGTATTCCAGAAGCTCTTGAGAAGAGATATAAATATCCAATGCAGTGCTTAAACTTTTTCAACTTTAGAGAAATAAAATAACTGTGAAATTCCTCCTTTGACCTTTGGCTCCTCACGCTCATCACCTTCTTGGAGGGACCTGACATCAGATCTGGTTCTCCTCTGGTGGGACCGAAGGATCAGTCAGTCACAGAGGAAGCACTGTGCAAACATGGATCCCACTGTTCACGCTGTGGTAAACCATCCCTAGATCCCCGGTGTGTGTGTGTGTGTGTGTGTGTGTGTGTGTGTGTGTGTGTGTGTGTGCCCACGCTGCTGGTTGCAGTGTTCAGGAAGCACCTCCGTTTTAATTCATGATAGAATGACAAGGTGCGTCGGGCAGCTTAGTTTTATCAGACGGTGTTTATCTTAATTCCCCTCAGCCCCCCTCCATCCTCCTACCTGTGTGTGTGTGTGTGCGTGTTAACTGCATGCACATACAGTTACCTTGGTTGCTAATATGCCATGATATGAGTGTGTGTTTTGCCTGGTTTGGTGTCCCGCGGAGGGGCTGCTGCTCCGCTGACCTTGGCGCTGTAAAGCCATCTGTAATGCAATCAGAGCGCAGGAGAGGAGCTACTCTGACAGGGAGGCACCAAACAATCTAATGGACGGCGTCCATGCTAACACGACACTGCATGCGTCGCTTCACAGCGTGTTCCCCGACACACACACACACACACACACACACACACACACACACACGTATGATGTCAGGTGCAGTTGCCTCCAGAAGAGTGTGTCATCCTGTACCCAGATCTGAGCACTTTCCTGCCCCCCCCCCCGCTCCCCGTGACCCCCTGTGTGGAGAGTGACAAGCTCTTCCAGGGGTGCGACCTTCTCCCCGTGCTGTTTATCTTTTGGGTCACGTCCTGCCCTCTCACTCCTGACCGCTGACCTTTGACCCCGGTGCGTCAGCCTGCAGACGCCAGCGCCGAGCTGACAGCTCCCAAAGCCCGCTGACCCCGAAAGCAGGGGAGACGGGAGGGGGGGGGCTACCTGCTCAGAGGGGTCAAGAAGAGAGGGAGCGCAGCGCAAATACATTTTCTCATTTTCGCCGTGAAAATCAAATGGAGAAGAAGAGAAGGCACGGGAGGACGGAGGAGGGGGGGGGGGTGGATGGAGGACAAACAGCTGAACCCTGCCGTGGAGGTCACCGGCTGCCCGAGGAGACAGGGCCTCCATTTTCGTCCCTACGTTAATGGGCTTTACTTATAGACGCACACACACACACATACACAGGCGAACGTAGCGGCTGCAGGCTAGTCCAGGAGAACTCCTTCTCCACAGGGACGCAGAGCTGGTGAGAACACAGCTCGGACTCTCATATCCTATTTATACATCCTCCCCTGTACATTACAATCCTATTTAGCTCACCCTGCTTCCTACACAATCCTATTTATGGACCCCCCACCCCCACCCGTACACACCCCTCTCCACCCAGGAATCCTATTTGTGTGCCCCCTCCTCCTGTATGCAGGTGCCATCTATTCAAACGGCTGCCTATTGGGTGTGTGTGTTGCAATTCAGATGTGTCTGTGTGTTTGTGTGTGTGTGTGTGTGCGTGGTCACCAGTGATTTGTGTTTTTAATGTAAGTCTGAAATTGGAGTGCCCCGGAACGAGAGAAACACTATTCTTGGACTCGGGTCTGCAGAGACATCCGTCTTCCCGCGAAGCTGTGAGGTCTCCTTTCCCCACCGAAGACCGACGGAGCTGTGTGTGTGTGGGGGGGGGGGGGCGGCTCCCCCCATGTTTGTCGTGTAGCATTTTGCCCCTCAGACAGCCCTCTAATCCTCCCTTGTTGTATCTAAACGTGGTCCTGTCTGTGCAGAGCACCCCCCACCCCCCCCACCCAACCAACCCGAACCCCCGCCCGTCACTCAGCCGGCGTTATGAAAGCCCGTTCATTCCGTTTGAAGGCGGGAGATGAAAGCGGGGCGGCGCTCGGCCTGACGGAGGCCATTAGAGCGGCTGACGCCGGCGAAACGCCGTGGGAGGACGGAGGGCCGGGACGTCCCCGCCCGGCTGGGTTTGAGGAGGAGGTGAAGGAAAGGTTTCACGGAGAAGCACCTGCTCCGCCCCGTGAGCGTCCTTATTGGAGGAGGCAGGTGGAGCCTGAATGGGAGGCGCTTCCAGAGCGGAGCCCCCCGCTGGCTGCAGGAGGTCCACAGCAGATGATATACAGTGTCTCCCGTTTGGCAGACATTTTTATCCAAACGCACGGCGGAGTGAAATAGTGTGAGCGAGCTGAATTTATTAATCATTCAATTAACTAAATGTTCCTCCTCGCTGTGGCTCAGATGAATGGACTGTCAGTCTTTAATGCAATCTAATTCTCAGTACACCTCCAGAGAGATGCTGAGAACTTAGCCGCCCCAGCAGCCCTTCATTTTGCTCGCCCCGCCGCCGCCTTTCACCTGCATCACTCACTCCCAGTGCGTTTGTGTCACCCTCATTCTGCTTTATTATTCGCCTGCGTCCTGACGCCTAAACAGGGATCCTCCCGTCGCAGAGCCGGGGCCGGAGCATCGCGCCTCCGTCCCCCTCTCGCCTCTCCTTCTTCCCCCCAGCTAAAGTCCTCCTCTGTGTCTTTGGGGCCAGCTGGTAAAGACGGTCAGAGCAGTCGATCGTATCACACTATCAGGCCGGTTCAACCATAAATTACTTGCAGCTAACAAAGCGTGCTGCTGTAACTATTACACCGGCAGTCAAAGTCACCCCGGCCCAGGCGGCTGGACTACAGCCTCTCACGGGGGGGCGGGGGCACACACGCGCGCACACACACACACACACACACACACACACACACACACACACACACACACACACACACACACACTCCCAGAGTGTGTTTCCAGTCCATATCAACCTCAAATACAGCTGGAAAACACACAGAGATCAGGGGTGAAGTCTTCTTATTGTGATCTGTTCCACATTCATTCCTGTCACCAGGGCTGGGGTGGCTCTGACGGCAGTTTAGGCCCATGTTGAAAATGACGTTTCACCGTTCATAGCAGCTCACATTTGCAATATGATGGGTTACATCCCATCATGTGATGGGTAAAATCCAGTCATGTGATGGGTTAAACCCAGTCATGTGATGGGTTAAACCCAGTCATGTATACGGTTACATCCAGTCATGTGATGGGTTAAACCCAGTCATGTATACGGTTACATCCAGTCATGTGATGGGTTAAACCCAGTCATGTGATGGGTTACATCCAGTCATGTGATGGGTTACATCCAGTCATGTATACGGTTACATCCAGTCATGTGATGGGTTACACCCAGTCATGTATACGGTTACATCCAGTCATGTGATGGGTTAAACCCAGTCATGTATACGGTTACATCCAGTCATGTGATGGGTTACATCCAGTCATGTGATGGGTTACATCCAGTCATGTGATGGGTTAAACCCAGTCATGTATACAGTTACATCCAGTCATGTGATGGGTTAAACCCAGTCATGTGATGGGTTAAACCCAGTCATGTATACGGTTACATCCAGTCTTGTGATGGGTTAAACCCAGTCATGTATACGGTTACATCCAGTCATGTGATGGGTTAAACCCAGTCATGTATACGGTTACATCCAGTCTTGTGATGGGTTAAACCCAGTCATGTATACGGTTACATCCAGTCATGTGATGGGTTACATCCAGTCATGTATGCGGTTACATCCAGTCATGTGATGGGTTAAACCCAGTCATGTATACGGTTACATCCAGTCATGTGACGGGTTGCATCCCATCCAGTGTCATCCATGGAAACTCCCACAAACACGTTTAATCTGAGGAACTCTTCTGGACCTCAGTGCTCCTCCTTGGTGGAAGCATTGGTTTGGTCCAGCTGGTCCACCTCACAGGATGCATACCTGGACAATGGAGGTTTGACGTGAGGCCCTTGACTCTTCCTGAAAGTGTCAGCAGCTGGTTTGCGTGGTGAATGTCTTGTCGTTGCCCTGTGTTCCAGCTGGTCTTGACTTTCTACCTGTTCCATCTTCTCCTTCTGGGACGGATGATGGCTAGAGCTTCAGCTTCATAGCTAGAAGGTCCCCGGTCGGTTTCCCACATGGGGCCTCCCCGTTCGGGGATGTCCGTGTTCATCTCTGTTCAGGCTGGGGTCTGGTCCTCTAACAGTAAACACACATGTGATTCCTAGCTTGGACTATGATATGAAAACACATCACATGGGAACATGAATGTTCTCTCAGGAGCCTGTGGTTCTTGTTTCCACTTCAGCAGACTGAGTAGGAGAGTTTCATGCACCAAATCAAGATCAGCGGGATCAGCAGAAACGCCGGAGTCTCCACGAAAAGCTGGATCTGCCTCTGCCGGCTCCCACTTAAATCAGCAGCAGGTGTCAGGATGACGGATACCGGTGGAATGACCAAACTACGGTCTGTAAGTGAGCCATTAGCGGGACGTTCTGGGCTTGGGTGACAAATGCTTGCTGCTCTGCGGCGTCCAAAAAGTGACCTCTCTAACAAGAGAGGGAAATGCCAAGTTCCCCTCATTGAGACGAGTGTTAATGTGTCCACCCTCATGAAAACTAAATGTTTCTGGTGAAAAGTGCCCGGGGTGAATGTTCAGATACTCCAAGGTGACCTTGGAGAAGGTCCCGATGAGCTGTGCTGACTCTGGAGTCTCGATGGTACGGCCTGTGAGTGGAGGTCCAGCTGGACTTCAGTAGAAAAGGACATGGAAGAGTCCTTGGGCCGTCGCTGTGATGATTTAACATGAGGGTATCCCAGCTGTGATTGGGTGAGAGGTGGGGTTCAGTCTGGGCCTCACATCGAGGCGCACAGCCGTTCACATGTCACGCAGACACATCCAGCCATTCACCCTCTCATCCACGTCTGACCAACGCGGGGTCTCCACTGAAGCTCCCGCATGTGTTTGGACTGTGGGAGGAACCCGGAGAACCCTGAGGAACCCCACGCAGACACGTGGAGAACGTGGAGCCGATGAGGTCGATCAAAACAAGCTCATCGGTGTTCCATAACTATTTCCCATCCCGGGTTTGATGGTTCCGGATGGGATTTTCTGCGGTCCCGTCCTGGACGCCTTCGGTTCATTCATGTTTGTCTCGTTCTTCGCCGTGACTGATGGAGGCCTCGGGCCTCCGTCCAGCCGGCAGCAAGTGATGACTCAGTGTCGGTGTGAAAGCTGAGGAACAATGACGGCCATTAAATCAGAATGCGGGACAGGAAAGCCGCCGGTACGACTCTTACTGGCACAAAATTGCAGGCATTCATTTCAGGGCGGCGCCGTGTTTGATGAACACCTCCGCGCCCGGTCGACAGGAACACATAATCACCAAACAATAGCACCGTTTGTCTGGCTGCTTCTGAAGGAGTCCGCTGGATTCCTCCAAAGTTAGACAGCTAATCTTTGGCCTTTGGTTTGGTGTGGAACAAAACACACACACACACACACACACACACACTGAGTGTTTTATCTTCATCGTCATCACCTTGGTCTTTGGCGGTAGATCTGGAGGTGTTGTATTTCTATGCGGAAAACAGAAGTCTGGAGAAGGGGTGGGGTGACTGGGATGCTCCACAGACGCTGTGCTGGGAGCGGGGTTGTGGCCGAGGCTCCTCCGCAGGCGTGGAGCTCCAGAATGCAAAGGCAGGTCGTCCCAGACTGCGAAGGTTTCGGCAGGTGGGGGGTTCCTTTGCTGCATCGAAAAAGGAAAACCTGGCAGTTCCCGTCAGCTGTGATTGACAGGGCTTCATCTCTGGGGGGGTGTTTTTGCCGGAACCTACCCTTCGTGTCAGCAGGCCAGGGCTTCCTCCTGGAGCACTCACAGCACAGAAGTCCAGACCTTTCCTCCTGAAAGCACCTGGCGCATCCAGAACCAGCCCAGAAGAAGCCACACTTCTAGTGAGAAGTCTGTCCTCAGATGCTTCCCGAAGATAATCCAGAGCTGGTGGTCCAAACGTGGCCTGCAAACATCTAGGCTTCAGAGGAAGCAGCTCCTCGGCTGCAGCTGATTCCAGGTAGCCGCGTTGATCTTTTTGAAATCTCATTTGTGCACGGAAGACACAAGCAGCGTGCAGATGGCGTGGACTCATTGCAGCATGCACACACACACACACACACACACACACACACGCACACGCCCCGCCCTGCCGTGGAGCTCACCCACAGGGAGCCCGCGCACGTGGTTATCGCAGTGCACGTGGAGGGACAGGAAGTCTGTCGGCAGGTGATCCTCCGCCGCGGAGCGCCGGTGTTTCACTCTTCGCCGGCCCGGGAAGGTCTCTGGCGGCAGGGCGCGCGCACGGACCCGTGTTAGCGGCTAATTGCGAGCGTGTTGTGAGCGCGGGCTCTGCCCCGAGGTGAGTGTTTGTACACACACACACTGCAGCGGGACAAATGAGAACACACCCCACCATCTGCCCGGGAGACACTCCCTCACCTTCTCCTTCGGCTCCTCTCGTCCCTCCTCCCTTCCTCCCTCTGCAGCCTCCCCCTCTCCCTTGCGCCTTCTCCTCCTCCGCTCCGTCGACGGTTGGATCCTCCTCTCCTGGTCCGCTCCCTCCTCATTCCTCTCCTCCGCTCGGCGGCCTCCGTCTCTCCGGCCCTGCGAGGTGACTGGATGTGTGTGTTTGCGAGGCGGGGAATGCAAGCTGTCGGGCCGGGTGTTATCGTGCATACACCACGGTCTCACAGCGTTAGGTGTGTGTGTGTGTGTGTGTGTGTGTGTGTGTGTGTGTGTGTGTGTGCATGCGTGCGCGCGCGATCCATAGGGGCTGACACCGAAGGTGACCCCCGGTCGGTAACCTTGGAGACCAAGTTTATTAAAATGAATTTGAGTGGAGAGTCCATCCTGACAGCAGCATAATTACAGCGCAGGGCATCAACACTAATTTATGCAGCACGCATTCATCCGGTCAGGAGTGCCAGGATGAGGTCAGTGTGGACACACACACACACACACACACACATGAACATTCAAGAACACACACTTTCATACTGATCTACTGAAACACACAGATACCTGTGGATCTGTTCGCCAATAAGTAGGGTTCTGTGTGTGTGTGTGTGTGTGCGTGCGTGTGTGTGTCATGCGCATGGTGTGTGTAACCATGCCAAGCCGTGCCGTAGTGACGGGCCTCCCCTGGCGCTGTGTGGTCTGCCAGCTGACCCTGGGCTGTCTGGAGGAGCGTGAAGTACGGACTCCCGAGTCAAATACCGTGTTCGTACACGTGGTAAATTGGAGTCCTACATTTTTATTTTTTTTTTATGATTCATAATTTTACGATTTCTTATTTATTAACACACGAATGTGGAGGGCAGCAGCCTCACTGTGGATTCATCAGCCTCGTCCTCGATGAGGATAGACGGATGGATGGTGGATGAGAGGGTGAAGAAGGAGGAGAGGGTCGGGGGGGTTGAAGCTTCCAGTCTCTCCTGTAACCAAGGTGACCGAGGGCACGCTAATCTGTCCCATTCGCAGGCTCTCTCATAATGCTACCGCTAGCTGCTCTCTTGTGACGTGTTCAGTGTGTGTGGAAGTGTGTATGCATGAGAGAAGTTTGTGTGTGTGTGTGTGTGTGTGTGCGCGCACGTGTAGTGACAATTCCTCAGTTGCTCTCCTGTGAAAATGACACGTTCCTGCCAAATTAATGTCATTACTCTGAGGGCTTAATGGGCCAGCGCTGCCTCCTGGTTCACAACAGGACCTCCCTCTCCTGACCTCCATTTGACCTCCAGCGCTCCAGCGCACAGGGAGGAGGTGGAGGTGACAGGAAACGGCTAAATGCCAACGTTTTCCCCCCTTGAGTTTCTGCTGCTGATGCAGGGCCCGTTCTCCATCTCACTGCTGCTTTCCGTCTCTGTCCCTCTGGTCGAGGCAGAAGGACGCCCCATGTTGAGCTGGGATCCGTCCTCGAGCCAAGTGCTCGCTCCTGGGGGAATGTCAGGTTTCTGTGGATCATCTGAAGGAGTGCGGTTCAGTCCTGCTCCACATGGAAGGGGTCAGAAGACACCTGGGTCTGGAGTCGGCGGCGTAGGAAAACATCTGGCTGGACTCGACCGTCATCTTGAGCTGTGGCCTTGGAAGCTTCGAACTCAACAAAGAGCCAGAAGCTGCTGCCTGAGTGCCTCCAGCTACGACACAACGAGCCATGGGTTGTGGAAGAACTTGTCCAAAGTTCTGGAGCGAGTGTCTTGTTTCCACGGCTTCCAGCCCTGGAGCTCCTCTGCTGCAGGCCCGAAGCCAAGCTGTGTGAAAAGTAGCGGCGATCTGTCTCGTGCTTCACTTTCTGTCAGCAGCGGAATAATGAGTTTATTTTTAAATAGGCATCTGTGTGTTTGCAAGCGTGCACATTTGCGCGGTGTGTGTATGGACGTGGCTAACACTGCCGCGCGTCATATGGAGTGTGTATCTTTGGGGGAGCGTGAGGGTTTGTATGTGTGTGTGTGTGTGTGTCAGGTCGCCGCAGGAGACCAATTAGCCGGTGCATCAGTGGGGAGGTGAGCGTACACACCTGTGTGTGGCCCTATTACACCGGCTCATCACACACTCAAACACCGACACACACACACACACACACACACACACACACACACACACACACCGTAGCGCGCTGCTCATAATAAAACACACACTGACACTCGGAGTCCCCTGGCCGCGCCCAATCAGGTTCCGGCGTGTCCCGCACACACCAGGACCTTCCTCGGTAACCTCATCCGTTAGCGTAAGCTACGGTTCACAACAACAGAAAAGACCTCGTGTCGGGTCCCTCGTCCTCCGAGCTCAGGTACGGCGGCCGGCAGGTGAGCGGCGAGCGGCGCCTCACAGCCGATAAAGCAGCCGCGGCTCTTCATGTATAATTCAGATGTTTTATGGCCGCCTCTGCACCCATATGGGCGTGTTAAAGGAAGACGGAGGCCGTCTCCAACCGGAGAGGAGCACTTTTAAAAGCTAATCCCGCCGCCCGAGTCCTGCACCTTTTACTGCTCCTCTTTAATGAATAGGTGTCCAATAAGGCCTTTTATTGTCTTAGCATATGTTGCTTTTATTAGGGGAAAATAATTAGGTTGTGCGGATCACTTCGGAAGTCCGCTGGCGAGATAAAAATGAGATAGTTTCACAGTCGCTGCGCAAGTCCTTCTGGCTCCCAGTCGTTTTCCCCTTGGATGCCTCGCGTCCCAGCCATCCCCATCTCCTTGTCTCCTCTCCTTCCTCCCCTCTTGTCCTCCGTCTCCCCCCCCCCCGACCACCCCACCCCCGTAATCCCCCACTTCCCGCTGCCGCCGGTTCCTCTGGTAGGCGTGCATTCAGCATTCAGCATTCAGCATTCAGCGGGAGGCCAAGAGGAGAGAGCGAGGGAGAAGGAGAGAGACGTGGTGCAGGAGGGTAATCGCGCCGCGCTCTGTGTTTGGCTCTTCCCATTCCTCCATACTTCACACCCCTCCTCCTCCTCCAGCCCCGCCCCCCCGCCCAGAGGCCCATCTGCCTCCAGGAGGTGTGCTGTGAGGCTGCGGAGGAACGGGGAAATGTGCTGGGCTTCCGTGTGGAGAAGGACCTGCGTTGACGGAGGGGCTCGGAGAAGGAGGCAGGGCGGAGTGTGTCCTCCATCCCGTCCTCGGCGCCTCACCCCCCCCCCCCCGGGGGGGCGGGAGGCCGGGGGGTGGGGACAACCACCAAGCCGGGGCCCTGTGGGGGGGCATGGACGGGGGTTTGGGG
>CAAKHD010012150.1:5869-31684 GCA_901007705.1 Fistularia tabacaria
TCCCACTTCCTTTTTAATCCCCTGAAAAAAAAGAAACTAGAAATTTATCCTTGTTTTTTTTTTTTTTTTTTTTTTTTTCAGGTGTCAAGAATGGACAGTTCACAGTGCTGCAGCTGGTGGAAGCACTGGGGTGAGCTGTCAAAAGTTCAACCTGCAGTTAGAAATGAAAAAAAAAAAAAAATGCAGCGAGACCTCCCTTCCCTTTACTTCTGTACCAGGGTGTCGTAATTTACAATTTATTTATCGTTATTTTGCTTGCAATGGGTGTGTTTTCTCTATTAGATTCAATAATACAAGGGATTCTTGTGCAGTCATGTTACATTTCTTCCCGCTGTAGACAGAGCCTTACAAGCTCTCAGCCTCACACTCGAGCCAGAGGAGTCCATCTGCTCTCGGAGGTTTTACAAGAGTGTTATGAAGATCTCACAGAGGCAGAAGGTACAAGTCTTCCATCTCGTGATAAAACTGCCAATCAAATTTGTATGATCTCTGGGTGCAAACACTCTCTGCTTCCCCACAGTTGAGGTCCTCATAACGTTCTATGAAAATCGTCTAAAGGATCATTATGTCATAACGCCACCTGTCTTAAAGGGACTCGGAGTACTGGTGAGATCTTGTAAAAGTTTATTTTTCAGACTTGGTGTGTATATATGGCTTGCGACATTAATTTAAGTTTGCTAGTTACAAACATAACAGCGGGTGTCAAGTTTGGATTTTATTTCTGCAATTTTTTTTTCTAGCGTGTGTATATAATCTAGACCTCTTCCTACCTAACTATCTATAACAACAACGGTATTTTCATTTTTTAATCAATTTTTCCAGACAAAGTGTCCGGCATTGCCTCCAGGCTCTGCTGTTTCCATGCTGAAATCCTTGTTCCAGGATATTCATGTTCAGGTGATACACAAGTATTTCCAAGTTTCAACAAATGATTTCTATGTATCATTTTTCTTTGATATGAATACAGTGTTGATGCCTTAGGAAGTTTATTTATAAGGACCAAAAAATGCAGTCAAGTCAACAATGAATTCTTGCTTACTTTACAACGATTATTTGTAGACTTCCAGGTACTTTCCCTCTCTCTTTGGGACGACTATACATTTATTTATGCTGGTCTCTCGCAATGCTGGAAACAATGAAGCAGAGTTGCAAAATGTTTTTTTTACAGAAGTGAAAGCAGAAGAGATTGAAAATGGTGTTGACAATATATGCTTCCATACATAGATAGTATAACTCTATCTAGTAGCATTCAATATTCAAAAAGATCACAATGCAGTATCACTTATTTTATGTATATATATCATATAGCTAGCCATGCTTGTCTCCACTGAATAAACACACACACACACACACACACGTCACACTCATATTGATTATTTATTCTAATGCTGTTTACTTTTTTAAAGCTAATTTGAGTCGCAATGTGAGAACTCAACACTTTTCTCCGTTTGGTTTTCTTCCAGTCACTGATGATAACCGAGAGATTGTGTGTCTACAACATGCTCATTAATCTCATGGAGAGCAGAGAAGCTGGTAAGTGGCTCATTTTAGGCAGGTTTCATGAGAGATTAAGGTTCTGTGAGTGTTTAGTTTGTGACAATTTATCGATATTAAAATTTTACTGGATGCCAGTTATCCTATAAAACTGTGTATCAAACATTTTTAGTAAATTACACTCCAATACAATGACATTATGAGACTGTATTTAATGCCAATCTGTCAACTAGTGGCCCCTCTCCGCTCATGACAGGGACTCTGGAATATTCTACCTGTAGCTCAGACAACATTAGATTAAATCACCCACCAACCTTCTTCAGTTGTGAGGCAAGGAATGAAACGTTTTAGGAGTCTTCTTGTCGCCCAACATTGTCCACAGAACTGAAAGGTTTGGGAGCAGACTTTGTTTTTGGTTTCGTCCAGTCAATGGACGGAGAGCGAGATCCTCGCAACCTCCTGTTAGCCTTCCAGATTGCCAAGAACATCATCCACAGAGGTTACGATCTAGGTGAGTTCAACCCTTGCATTTTTTGCTAAAATGTACAGATTAAGCAAGAACTGCCCCTTGTCAATGACCTGCCTGCTTTTTCAGGTAAATTCTGTGAGGAGCTGTTTGAAGTGACGTCCTGCTATTTTCCCATTGACTTCACCCCTGTAAGTCCCTGTTTACTTAGCTGCTGTCGAGTGAGAACTGATGGAAGCGGACAGAAATGTTATCATCCACTTCCTGTGACCTTAGACAAACTTGTTGCAAAAGAAAAGTCCTGTCTCGTCGGCTTCTCACAGCCACTTCTCTCCATAGCAGACTGTCTGGAGCGAACAAGCGCTCTGCCTCAATGCTGATTTTGATGTCTTGTTTCATATGCGCTTATCATCATAGTAATAAAACAAGTTCTTAGAATAATTCGTAGCGCTTTTCTGTCGAGAACAGGCAATTTCCCTTTTGGTCCTCATGTATATTTCGTTTTATAGCCTGAAGTCTAACAGGATGTCTGGTGTCTGACCAGCCTGGACTCGGACCAGTGGTGTTGCACCAACTCTGAATAATTGACCTAATTTGGTTAAAACAACATTATGATATTAGTGCTACATTTCCTCCTCCCAGAAAATCCTTGATAATTGCGTTAAAGTGCCAAGGGAGCTATTGAAGGCTCACTACTCCTACATCCAAAAATGATCCCGGGAGGGAGGTGTAGGGTGTCTTTTAATAAGCTGTTAATGGTATCATTCATCAGCTCCTGTGTGCATTTCTGTTCAGTCTTGTTATAAAACTTTATCAATGATATAAGCCGGTTGATTTTTTTACCAATAAACTGATATCCTTATCAATTCCCTTTTTTTTTGTTGTAAATAATGTGGAAAATGTAATTGATAAATATGTAAGAAATTGCCTCAAAATCCAAATTGAAAATAACCTAAAATCAGGAGAAATTACTAAAATAATTCACAAAAATATACGTAATCAGGAAATAATATACAGCTATCAGGCTGGGATGGAGAGCTCAGGGGGATCTGGAGCTGAATATTTGACTATCTTTTCCAACACGCTGTTTTAACCATTAGAATGCTAAATGACGTTACAACAGGACTCAGTGTTACTGCTAACCCTGTCCCCTGTCACAGCTGGTCACTCATCTTTAAAACACGTACCGACTTGGCTTGGTTTTGTTTAAATACTCTGTCTCTCTCTCTTGATCAACCCCCTTGTGTCCGTAACCTGCCCATCTCAGCCTCCCAACGACCCACATGGCATCACCAGAGAGGAACTGATCCAAGTGTTGAGGGACGTCCTCGCAGGGACGCCCAAGTTTGCTGAGGTAAAGCCTTTTGAACTTCTTAAAAAAAAAATTTTTTACTTTGCGGGATTGTTTATGAGTGTTTTTTCCTTCCTTCAACCTGACAGTTCCTGTTACCTCTCATCATCGAGAAGCTGGACTCAGACGTACTGAGTGCGAAGCTGGACTCGCTACATACTCTGGTAAGAAATCTCAGCTGGCTTCTAAAAAAAAATAAATTAAAAAAAAAACCATCTCCGTTACGGAAGTTGCGGTTGCATAAGTAACAAGTCAGAGCCCGGGGACTGCTGGGAGGAATTTAAGCACAGTACAGTGTCACCTTTTCCCGGGAAAGGTCAAAGCACCTCCCGCTGATCTGAATCAGGTCCAAATCATGACTTTTCTCTATGAGGTGAAGAAATGTCCGTTGCTTATCTCACTAAATGTTCTGTTTTTAGGCTGCATGTATGTCGAAGTATGAACATAAGGACTTGGCGGAATTCCTCGAGGGACTTTGGACGTCGCTGCGCCGAGAGGTTTGTTAGAAACACATTTATACATCACATCAGCTCTTCGGTGATTCCTGTACAAATAGAATAAACGTGTCGTGGCTGCAGTTCAAAAGTTTTCGAGTTAACTATCAAACTGTCAGGTCTTCTTTCTGTTTTGATTCAGTCTATTCTTACCTGCAGGGGAAAGGGATTTTTTGTCGGGCTGGATGTTAGTTGGGCTGGAGAGCAATAGTCTGCTCTTTTCTTTTGAATGTATTTAAAACTATTAAGGTGATGTACCGGAAAAATTACTGGATTCATTCTTGTCTCAATATTGCAATTTTGCTCCCCTTAAAAGCAGGAGCACTGAGCTCATGGCTCCTGCTTTTAAGGGGAGGGGTTTTTAACTCCTTATTGTGAGAAGCAAATATATATATATATATATATATATAACGAGTATCAATAGTATTTTTCCGAATGCAGTGGCTCAGGCGATCAGCTTCCCCTTCCTCTGTGGTTTCACTGCAGGTGTTTCAGACATCCAGTGACAAAATCGAGGCTGCAGGTCTGGCTGCTCTGACGGCGCTCACTTCCTGTCTGTCTCGCTCAGTCCTCAACTCCGACTCAGAAGACTCCCTCAGTACCTTTCTTGAGCTCATTCTCAGAGGTGGGCCGTTAAAATTTTTTTAAATTTCATTACATGTTGTAGAGCCAAGACAGGATCTTTTTTCTCAAAATCAAACAGAGACTGGTGTTCATAGAAGGAAAACACTAAAATGAACATGTCAGGAAAGCATAGCATAGTTGTCAAAGTCTTTCAACTATGCACTAGGTTTTTCTACCACTGTTCCTTTATCTCTGTGTTTAACATTCATATCAAACATTTTAATTGAAGCAGGCACTTACATACAACTCTCCAAATTTTGTCTGTAAAGAGTTCCAAATTATTATTTTTGGGCTGGTGGCGAGTGTTTTCGTGTCCTAAGTTTCCTTCTGCGCACACTGTGAATTTATTGGACTACCCGGAACACAAAATCTGCAACAGTCTTGATTTCATTTTATTCATTGTTTTTTTTAACGGAAAGTCTAATGTGGTTACAGACTGCAAGCACCACCTCTGCGAGCCGGACCTGAAGCTGGTGTGGCCCAGTGCCAAGCTGCTGCAAGCTGCTTGCAGCGCCTCCAACAGGGCGAGTCACACCATTACAACCGCGGTCATGCCGTCTCTCATCGAGCAGTACAACAGCATGACAGAGGTACAGATGTTGAACATTACTTAAAGTTTTCAGATGGAACTGTTGTATTCTCACGAGCCAAACATGGAGAGTGTTTCATGTCTCATCCCCTTCCCCCCTCCCCCCTCCTCCTGAGCAGTGTTCCCACAGGCGCACGTTACTGGAAGTGGTGCAGAAATTCATCCAGTCAGTAAAAAGCAGCCAGTCCTCAGAGATCGGTACGTGACCTCCCACCTGCAAACATGAGTCTGTGTGCAGATATTTTGACATGGTTTAAAAGTGCTTTTTAGTAAATGAGAAAGTGTTACAGTGCAGTGTCAGCGAGGAGCGAGCAATACTAGGTGTATGGCTAAGAAAGCTAGTACAGAAAGCTAATACAGTTCACTGGAAATCACGAGGAAACTAAATAGGAAACCAAATTAGCAAACATGGAAAGGTCACTCGACAGTGACTTTTATCAGTGACAATAGAAAGAAATGTAAAATTAGAATTACATCATTGACAGATTGGGGATATCTGTGACAACTACTCTTTTACTCTTATGTAAAAATCGGATTCAAAAGAATTTCATAAGAATCTTATATCGGTCACAACCGTCAACATGCGAGAGGCCTACAGCAGGATGTTAAATATGGACTGATACATTTCCCAACCCGCCTATAGATAATGATCGCCAATGTCATTCTCTCTCTTTGTCTCCGCCTGCTCTGCGCCTCAGAGGAGAACGCGCTGTTTGCCTTCTCACCGTCTCTTTGCGGCCTGGTCTTTTCTGCTTTGTCAGAGAGTAATGCCAGTCTCCAGGTCACAGCCTCCTCCACGCTCGCCTCACTGGCTCAGCAGAAAGGTGAGGCGCGGCGAACCCAACATACAGACGCCGTGAGCGCTCAGGTCCGATCAGAGTTTTTGTGTTTCTTTTTTCTTCAGGCCTGCTGTCCAACTCTGACGTCGAGCTGGCCGTAGATCACCTGACCAGACTGCTGCTGACGGAAGCCGACAGCAGAGTCTGGTCAGCTCCATCTCGTTGTTTATCCATAACACCTTCACACAATCTGCTTCAATAAGCCTTTATTCGACTAACAATGATGAGTTTCGTGATGGTCGTGAGTTCTAGTCTATGATCTAAAATTTGAAAACCAAGTGTGGGACTTTTTTCTTATTTGAGTAACAGCAGAGGAAGCGCCACCTCTCATGAGGGTTTAATTTCACTCACATTCATTGACTGCTGGGAAAATATCTAAGCTAGTCCGCAGTCACAACAGAATGTCATTACTGATCGAGGCTCGGCCTGCAAATTAGATTGAAGGCATTGCATTAATGAAATTCACTCACGACAAACTAATGAAAACCATGTAGAGGGCTGAAAACTGCTATGTATAAATTTTTTCTGAGACAGTAATGCTCTTACAGTTTCGCTGTTTAACCGAGCTTTATTAGACAAAATCATGTCTGACATTGGTGCTTGCAGAGTCACTCAAAACCTAAACAACACTGGGAAAGCCTTTGGATTGTGCAAAGACAGAGCCCATTCAGATTGGAGGTTACCTAGCTAAGGGGAAAAGAAAATTGCTCAGGACAGAAATATTGTCCTGAGCCTTGTTTTTGCACGCTCTGATAAAGTTAATGATTTTTACGGAGAAACTGCCCTCCATCAGGTTCCTGTCAAATCCGGTAAAAAAAAAACGTCCCTAAAAAGGCATCTGTGTTTTTGCCCCTGCAGTCTCGCTGTAGCAGAGTGTTCTGGGCGCCTGGCTGAGCAGCACCCGACAGCTTTTATCACCCAAATGATTCCCAAGCTGCAGACGGTGATATTTTGTGGTAAGAGAAAACGCCATGCCCCCAACTGTAAAGCGAAGTCTCGCTCAAAAGATTTACTGAGCTTTGATGAACATTTAAACAAAGACACTGCCACTGCTCTCTCCTGTGTTCAGAGCCCATGGAGCAAGATGGAGATGCCGGTCCCACCATGCGTCAGCGCTGCATGTCTGCGTTATCAGCCGTGTCCATCCAGCCCAGCATCGTCCAGGCGAGCACGCCTGTCCTCCTGGATGTTCTCCGTTCTGCGCACACCGGTAAACGTCCACAGATCACAGTTGTTTGGTGTGTCATCCTCATTTGGAAAATAACATTTCCCACGGGAAAGGCAAGAATTCATGCAATGAAACATTTAAAAAGGGTAACCTTTTTTTCTTGAATTAATTTTTGAGTTTGTTTTTTTTTTTGTTTTGTTTTGTTTTAATTCACTTGTTGGGCACATGCATGAACATAAGCTTTTGTGCATCGACAATGACTACGGCCGGCCTCTTGGTTTGACACTTTCTACCCTGTTGTTTTAGGGGACGTAAGCTTCTCACTGGAGGATGGGGTGCTTGCGTGCCGCTGCCTCCAGAGGATAGCAGAGCAGGTCGAGGACACGGAGGAGGCCGGACGGTGTTTCCACGACGTTGTCATCCCGCGCCTGTTGTCCCTGGCGCTCCAGGCAGCACTTCAAGGTGGGGGCTCCCCTAATTTCAAGCCATGTTGTTTTTTCCTCTCAGTTCATTACAAATTACTCTGATCGATGATCGACAGTTATAGAAGTTCAGTATCTGCCTGATCAGCACGTCCACCTCTGCTGCAGGTTCATTGCTGACCTCGTACTGTCCGACTGACGCCTCTATGGTTCACTGTTTGTAGGTGAGAGGTCACCTGGCGGTAGCAGTCCCCTAGTGGAGGAGGAGGTTCTGTCTGCCGCGGCCCCTGTCATCAGCACTTCCTGCTCTAGGCTGCAGCCCAAGTAAGCGCCAGATCTCTTTCTCTCTCCGGCTTTGCTTCATGAAAGGACATTTGTTCCCCAAAACATCCTATCGTGAATCAATATTTACACAAAACCAGGCCAGCTAATTTATTTTTTTTTATTCAGAAAAACGCCATAGCTAGATTAGAATTCCCCTTTCTTTGCTGTCCTCTTCTCTTCGGCATATGTCGTTGCTGCTTGACCGCGGCTATCCTTTAAACCGATAAATGAAAAACGAATTGAAGAATGTGAAAGAAAGGTAACTTTTTCCAGCGTCAGTAGCACATAAAAAAAAAAGAAAATGCTCATTTTCTTTGAAACATATTTTATGGCAACTAAATGCATGGTTTTGACTGTGGTACTTTGCATTTTAATTATTTTGGTTGACGTCAGGGAATGAACTGACTCTGTCCCATCTCCTGTCGTCAGGTTGGCGGCCCAGACAGCGTCAAGGGCTGTGTCTCTCTTCCTCGACGGTGACGTCTCCTTCCTGCCAGACAACTCCTTCCCTTCAAACATCCGTCTGCTCAAGGTTGCTCAGATGCGCATCGTCGGCGTTTTTTTTAATGTTGGAGACCAGAGCGGTGTGTGTTAAAACGCCTATTCTCGTGTCTCCCTCGAATCAGCAGGGGGACTCATGGAGCCAGACCCAGCTGGTGTGTCTGCTGGTGGGCTGTGTCTGTTCGTTACCCCGCACTGTGAGTCTCTGCTCAACATTCAATCCCGCCTTTCCCCCCTACGTAAAACATCGCCGGTGTTATACTGAGATGGTTTCTGGCAGACGGAGGTGCCCCAGAGAGAGCGGCTGCTGGCCGAGTTGGCCGAGCTGAGCTGCACCTGCAGCCACCCGTTATCCTACACCTCAGCCGCCAAGTGTTTTGCTGGCCTGGTGAACAAGAGTCCCTTGGGTCAGTTTGTCTCCGCAGACACGCCGGCGGATCCAGCTTATGTTCTGTAACCCTGCAGCCGCCCCTGTCTTTCTCCTCAGGCGATTCCCTCGACAGCCTCCTCCGGAGGACGATGGAGAGGGTTCATAGTGAGCTGGATTCTTCAGCGTCACACGTACGCACACAGGCGTTCACCCTGCTGATCTGGGTGAGAGCTCCCGTTTGAAAGGTGGCCGTTGGGAGAGTCTCTTGGATGTGATGACAGGAAAAAGAGCTGACAGTTACGTCTCCCTCGCCTCCAGGTTGCGAAGGCTCTGCTTCTTCGATACCACCCCATGGCCACGGCTCTGATTGACCGGGTAAAGCCTGATCAGGCCGAACACACCAGAATCATATTGTTTTTTTTGTCTGCGTGTAGCTCTTGTCCAGATAGCAACACTCGGCGTCAGCTGACAAAAGCCACCCATCGGAAAAGATTTGGAAAACACTCATGGAAAACTATCATCTCACACCAGCTCACATCTAAAGACCAGTTTTTCGGGGGAAAAAAAAGAAATATATATATTTATTTTATTCTCAGCCTTGTCTCAGAGATTGTTTGTCTACCAGGTTTCCTGTTTCGGGTTTTGATAGAGTTGATCTATTGGTGGCTGACTTTTTTACGTCGCCGTAAAGACTGAAAGATTTGCGATTATATCAAACAAGTTTGATATCGTCGTACGTCCAAGTTTAGGAAAAGACTGATCAGATTACCACTTCATATATAACGACCGAGACGACAGGAGACGCAACTCCAATAAAACTCCTAAAATTTCCTTCCTACTTTCGTTTTTTAGTCTGCGACCGTTAGGCGTAAGCCCACTATTTCTTGTTATTTTATCTTCCTCCGAAGCTCTTCTCTCTGCTCGACGATGTCGACCTCGGAGCGGAGGTGGCGGGCAGCTTCTCCCTGCTAATGAGCGACTCGGTCGACGTCCTGAACCGCGACTGCCACGCCGACGTGCGCATCATGTACCGCCAGCGGTTCTTTAGCGAGAACTCCGCCAAGCTGGTCCAAGGCTTCAACGTGGCTCCCCAAGGTACCAGACCGGTAACACCCGGTGAAAGAATGAAACTGGAGCATGGATAACGCGTGTGGATGAAAGTTCTCCAAATAAACACAATTTAATTTTTTTTCTGTGTCCCTCCCTCCTCCAGAAAAGAAGCCCAACTACCTGAGGGCTCTGTCCAATATAGTCAACAAACTCCCAAAGCAGGTCCAAGTCAGTGAACTACCCGCGGTAAGTAAAAGCCAAGCTGTTTCTCTCATGTTCCTAGAGAGATCCTACATAGTTCCTGATGATACGAAGTGTGTTTATCCCTGTCCAGCTCCTCTCGCTGCTGCTGGAGGCCTTGTCCTATCCCGACCGGGGCGTCCAGCTCTCCACCCTGTCATGCCTGGAGCCGGTCCTCGTCGACCCGCCGCCGGTGTTAATCCAGCAGCTGGAGGCTTTGTTCAGCAGGCTGCTGGGCCTTGTGTCCAGTCCGGCCATGGTTCGTGAGGCCTTTCTTGTTTTTCCCCTCTGAGCCGAAACACGGCTCGTTCCTCCCCCTCCGCTTTCATTTCCAACCGACTGCCCCAGCAGCATCCATCGGATCGACAGAACGCTTAAAAAAGGAACTATTTTCCCTTTCTTGTCTTGCAGAGCGTGAGGATTGCCTCGCTGCAGTGCATCTACGCTCTTTCCCGCCTCCCTGCTCATGAGGTAAAGAAGCTTCGGAGTGGCTGTTTTCGGTGTTTTATTCCGAAGCATAAATTGTGGGACGTCAAAGGGCGCCTCCACGATGCAACGCAGCTACTCAAAGGGGTCGATCGCCTCACAGATTCCAGTTCTTTCGCACAGCAGCAAAAACTGTCCAATGACAAACTTTTTTAGCGTTTAAGAACTTAAACTGCTAGCAGTGGCCGTCACTTTGTGTTTCGCCGTTCATAGAAACGATAATAATTTTGAATGCAGGAATCCTAATACAGTATTAAACTTGGAAATGCTAAAAATATTTAAAATATAAATTGGTAGTACCCCCCATTTATAATTTAGTTGATGGATAAATCACAGTTTTATACAATTAGCCTTTTTTTTTTCTCATAAGAACACAGGGGAGGTTAATATCTTTCAAAGTTTGCACCATTTGGCTTTTGACAGGAGATCCTCATAGGGGAGGATGGATTTGTGAGGTAACAAAATAACTTTTAATAGAAACAAACAAATACCTTTGGAAAAGATGAGAAATAGTTGATTTATTCCCACTCTATTATTTTTATCATTATTACAAAAATGAAGTTCAAGAGTGATGGTTAAAAAAAAGCAACTGCAAATACGAATAGGTTTACCTTACGTGTGTGTGTGTGTGTGTGTGTGCGTGTGTGTGTGTTAAAACCAAATACAGAATTATGAAAGCGGTATAAACCCTTTACCTTGCACTCCCGTCCCCAAATGTTTGGCTTTTAGATCTTGCCATATCGAGGGCGAGTTCTGAAAGCCCTGGCCCTTCCTCTGGACGACAAGAAGAGGCTGGTGAGAAACGTGGCGGTCCAGGCGCGAGGAGAGTGGTAAGAGCCAGAGGTCGGCAGGCCAGCCCAGTGTTACCATCCACATCGACACAATAAATGTCTTTCGATCAACAATCAGATTTTCATTTCCATTTAGATTGACGATGTCCACCGATAGTGAATACATTTCTTCGATTAAGCTTACGTCACAATTCGGTGTTATCCTGTCAAAAGTTCTTAGTTTCCGCTTACGTGAGAAGCAATTGTTAAAGCAGTTCTGACCTGCTGCGGCCCGTGCTTGCGTTCAGCTCTTTGGCAAATCACGTCCTTTGTCTCATTTCTCTCGCAGGTTCCTGTTGGGAAGTCCCGGAGGAAGGTGATTTGGGCTGACTCTAGCCCCCGCAAAGCAGCGAGGGGCGGAGAAGAGGGGAGGGGTGGAAGCCCACAACCCTCGAGACCGCGTTCCAGGTTCAGAGCTGGGTTTGCTCTTTCTCTCCCCTCCTCAGTCGTCCCCCAACTATTCTCCTTTGCGCCAGATTCCCTCCATCTTTTCCACCCCTCTGTTCAACTGAAATGTTTTATCTTGTAACTGCCCGTATCTCCGTAAACGCACATAAAGATCTTGGTCGACTGCAAATCGTCGTATTAAGATTTAATGTTAAAGATTGTCGATGTGTTCTCACGCCTCATGTTCGGTATGTCTTTTTGAATGTGTCGCCTGGAAAACGTCAAATATGATCATCTGCAGAGATTCTGATGGAAAGTCCAGAATCGGTGTTGTCAGCTCAGTGCTCCTTACAAATGACCAGAGCCTTAAGTTATAGGTTTGAAATGTATCCGATGGCTTGATAACTTCTCAAGGAAAACACCTGAAGTGGATTTTCCAAATAGCCTCGGGATTTCCCTGCACCTCGCGAGAGATATTAATCCAATCGAACTGGTCTGGCGTCGGTGAAATGTTCAATTCAATGCTCGCACTTGCGAGCAGGACGCCGCCATTTCAAAATGTGATTTATTGAATGTTTTTTATTTTAATCATTTGCAATAAGACAGTGAGAATAGCATGGACACTCTGTCCACAAGTTGGCGTATTAGGGCTTATATTAAGGGGGGGAAAAAAAGAATAATTAAACTACAGGGTCAGGTTACATTTTGGAGAAATCGTTTGCTATTCTTGGATTACAGAATACATACATGTGATTTTAAAGTGGCTAATCTTCCAAGAGGATAAAAAAACAACATCCTTTTGGTTTGGCAATGAACGTCTTCGAACCAATGACGACGCCAGTAAACGCCTCGTGCATGATACCTGGTAAATTCTAGTATCATCCTTACGTCTGACATGTTCCAGTTTCACTGTAGCGTCTCTTTGCAGTATGGATTTGTGTAGTAATATGATAGTCCCTGCTTAATATCTTATGGCTGAATCAGGTGATCACAGTCAAAGCAGTGACTTTTTTTCTCCTTATAATTCTCTACTTTATACTTAAGAAAAAAAAAAATCCCTAAAGTTTCTGACCCTATCTACGTGATGCGAATTTTTCTTTTTTGGCATATTTTTAATACTTCCAATGGCCCCAATACTCAGTCGTGCTCAAAATGTGATCTAGAAGGAAAAACTTTTAAATCCTTTAGGGAACGAACTGCTGGGAATATGTAAAAGACTACTTCAAGTCGAGGACGCAAAAGCCAAGTGGTACCTCAGAGCAGCTGTTATGGCCTTTTATATTGTGGCATGGATGAATGTGTAACTGCAGTAACCTTTTGAGGGCGCGGGCAGAACAGGAAACGCAGACATGCAGGTTGTTCTCCGCACGTCGTACCTCCACCGACACGGGTTTAGTGGTATTATTGGTTTTACATGAAGTGAAGCAGTGTTTTCTTCTTTGTCGTGAACAAATATCAAGGCGTCGTCCCGATCGATGGTCAGTCATTTCTGAATGCTTGTCTTTGGACCTCACGTCGATTTATGCCAAGGAAATAGACTATTTAAAATGTCTAACTTATGATGTAATTAAATGTTTGTAATTATGTAAAAGGTCTGTTTCATTTTTAAACGCGTTAAATTAACCACTGCAAGAGCCAGATATAAAACACTTGTTTTATTTCAAAAAACAAACAAAAAAAAAAAGCAATAATTCAAAGTAGAGCACAGCTCCCATTTGGTTAAAAACGATATCGCTCACAGTTTTATGTCATTTCTATGGCAACTATTTGTCTCAATTTTTAGGCACATTGATATTTGGGGGAGTTTAAAAATGTAGATTTTTTTATTTAAATTGTTTTTGTTCAGTGCCTCATTAGTTTTGAAGTGTCTGAAGTGACAGGCTGAACGACCAAAGAAGGCACATAATTATGTTAAGATTGTACAACAAGAACCTAGATCAAAATATTCACATCAGCAATAAACATGTAATTGAAGCTCTGTTTGTCGCTCTTCTTTGGCGGCGGAACACCTTTTTACACACTACCCAACATGCACACACACACACACACAAACGCACACATCTCACACTGCCACTGCAGGATTTCACATGCAGGGTATTAACAGTTTAATTAAAATGTTTGAAACTGACTTATAAAAACTACACACAGAGCATCATGAGCAAGGAAATGAGCTTTCATGCCCCGGCTCGCCTCGCCGTCAACATGTCGACCCCTGTCTGAGCCACGTTTCACACATCCCGTCCGCCTGTGAACGTGTTCCAAGTTCATTTGAAAAGGGTGAGTGAAAACGTAGGTAAAGCTGAAAAAAAAAAATAATCCCAGGAGCTTCCAACAGTAGAACGCAAAAGAAAATGAAGCGTTTCATAGTATCTCTGGCCTGGCAGGACTTTGATTGAAGAACAAACAAGAAGCAGAGGGTGGGGCTTCTAGGAAATGTAGCGTCCATTGATAACAACACTAGGAGTGCCCAGTCATGACAGCCCCTCAGGCACAGATCTGTTTGAAGCTAAATGCTAACAGATACAAGCTCACACAGCTTCAGCGCTGCCCTTCAGAAGGCTAACATCAATATGCTGATGCTCATCACTTATTTTACTGCCGTGACGGTCTGTGTCCTGAGTGGGGCGCTATAAAACATACCACACATGCAGCCTGATGCTGATAGGCTGCTGTGACAGGGGTTCCCAAAGTGATGGTTGGTCAGCATCACCTTGGGTTAAGATTGTTTTTTAGTAGTCTGAAAAAAAAAGCATTTCTTTGTCGTACTTTGTAGAAAAAGGTAAATGTAGGCTTTTACCAAAACATTCTTAGCTATTACTGAAGCAGTATTTTTTCAATAATTGCTTTGAAGAATGTGATGGGTTAGAAAATCCTGAAAAAAATGGACTCAAAGAAACTACACACACAACATAAGCAACCTTTTACAAAAAAGAATCTTAAATAGCAATAATTAATTACCTGCAACATAAGTAAGAAATTGCCTGAAAAGAGTATTTCATTACCTCGATTTGATCAGAAATACAAAAGATCACAAACCACTTTTTTTTTTCCTTTTTTTTTTTTTCCTTTTTTTTTTTAAATCAAAAATATCAGCAAGAACTTTAAAAAACCTCAACCACTTGCGGAGATATGCTGTCCTGTTTTTTCTGGGGTGAAATCGGGGTCGAGACCTAAAGGTTCGGCCTGAAAATATTGCTTGGTAAACATACCAGGCGGCGAGACCCAACTACTGATGCCCGAAATGCAAATAGCACCTTGAAAAAGCTACACTCGGCAACTCTTGGTACTTTAAATCTGTCTTTAACAGCTCGTCTCTGATTATTCCCGCGCAGAGGGCTTGTGGCGTCCGCACGTCAGAACAGAAAGGACGTTGTAGCTCCAAAAGGCGGTTGGGAACTAAAAGATGCTGACCGGCAACACCTTTGGTAAAGCAGTTGAGTCTACTGACTGGCGGCTGAGTGATGGTTTCAGTTTGTCCGATGAAGTCGGTGGACCGATGACGGACAGACAAGGAGGACAGAGAATCTGCTGATGGTTCGATTTTGGCTTCAGTCCCGTCGCAGGTCAGGTATCAGGGCAGCCGAGGCCGGGTGTTGCCTCTCTCCGGTCATATCTTCTGACGGCAGCCGCGGGACGGCGGAGGCCCAGCCGGCAGCTGCAGCGATTCGGAGAGACTGATTCGGTTACGCCGAGGAGTCAGATGGCCATGGGGTCTCTTCTGCTAAAGGTCCATTCCCACATGATGCCGTCGCCCGCGGGAAGATGGCTGGAGGGCAGCAGGACCCGCGTGAACCAGTGACTGGAGGGCAGAAAACACGGTAAGACACGGAGGCTGCTTTCAAACGTTGTTCCACTCAAATTGTAATTCTCCTCCGACTCACCTCCTCTTCTCCACTCCGAACAGTAACTTCCAGTTGTTCATTTTACCCTGGTGATACGGGTTTCTGAACACCTGCATTCAAACAGAGGTTTACACATTCCCGTGCTGCCGTTATCGTAGCTGCACTCTGCATTTGGAATGATTCAGCTGTCTTGACTGACCAAAGTACTGACTCCAAAACCCTCTATTCACCTTTTTCACCTCCTTCAGTCTCCTGGTCTCCTTGCGGTTGATGTGGCGTTCCACGCTGGTCTCTCCTCTGCTGATGAGCAGGGCGTGCCACAGGGTCAGCCCCCCGAGTGCAACGGCCACCGAGCTGCAGGGAAGGAGACCCCCCCCACACACACACACACATACACACACACACACACACGCTGACTCACCTGAATCCCACTTATAAAACCTTTGAAACGGGTAGACGTTGAGTTGGCCTCACCTGGTCAGCACCCAGAGGAAGATGATACACTTGTGCGCAGTGGTCTCTCTGAAGCTGAAGGGGGGCGCCTGCGTCTGGAAAGAGTTCTGAAAGTGTACAAAATAAGATAAAGTAATTTTATCGATGCATAGGGTTCATTAAAGGATATTTGAGGGATCTCTAGGTGGCATTAATATACTTTAAATGTTGTTATTTTTTAGGCAGAACAGCATTTTGTATCAATTGGTTCAAAAACAATGAAGGCTATCCATGTTTTTCGGAAGTGAATGCCGAACAGAATGGTGTTATTAAAACCAAACAAACTATGACTTCCGTATGGAGTTCACTACCTTCACTACAACAAATCATAGACGCAATATGTAACGGCTGGCTGCCTTTTTGAAAACGTCCACTTGATTTCTAAACAACAACTTCGCAACAAATTGAATTCACTCCCAAGATTACTGGGATGTCCAATGAAAACTTCCCGCGATGACTCAGCGCTCTCACACGGGCAAACCTGGAAGCAGCAATGGCGTCCGCGTCTCCACCAACACGGGCCTTGAGAAAGACAGTTGGCGTTTTACACCCCAGTGATCAGAGCGCTGGTCTCTATTGTCTTATCAACAGATTCCCCTTCATCTGTGAAAAATTGACTATATCAACACAGACAGTTGAGCTTTGCAAAACAAACCCGTAGTCAGCAGAATTGGCTCTAAACATGTCAACCTGAGGCTAAACTTGTGTCTATCTGTTCACCAAACTGATGTGGATATCTTTGTACATTGGGAATGTTTTTAATTCTATTTTGCTTGGGGTCAAAATCCATGGCTTTCATTGGACACGAGGATGACTACTTCATTTCAACTGAGGCCAATATAGGAATCCAGTACATTGAGTTCACAGCGGGAAATATAGTGATGCTATACCGAAATTCTGAAATGGGACCAGACAACAGCAGAGCTTTTGAATATTGCAATATGGTGACGCAGTAAAAAAAAAAAAAAACAAAACTGTGTATTTGATTTTGTCCAAATTATCCAATCATCGCAGTTTTGGGTATGAAAAACCCCTTATGTGCTTCCACTGACAGTGTTTTCGTTCAGCACAGAACTATAACATAGGAACACCAATGGATACAAAATAAACATGCCGCAGTTTCTCTCTTTCATATGCGAATGTCTTCACGGGATAGACCGTGACCCCAAAACCCACAGCCAGCCATTTTTGAGCCGACGATCTTCTTCCCAGCAGCGGGGCAGCCTCACCTCCACGGCGCTGTAGGCCTCCAGAAACAAGCTTCTGCTGCTGATGCTGCAGTAGACGCAGCCCAGGGTCATGAAGAGGCAGAAGGAGAAGAAGTAGCGGTGGTTGAAATGGCCCACGCAGTTGTTCAACCAAGCTGAATTTGCATTAAGGCACAAAACGTTTCAAAACGATGAGGTCGTTCTATTTTTATTATTTTTTCCACAAGGATACGACAGTGATGGTCCATCTTTAAAACGCACCTGTAATGAAAATCCCAATGACATTAAACAACCAACAGGGAAAATGTTTCACATGGCAGTCTTTTACAGTTGGAGGATATTACGTGTTGCAGATGCTGCAGTGGTGCGTCCTGGCTGGTTTCGGATTGATGCATTTTTTACAGATAGACACTGAAGGAATATGGATTTTTTCCTAAAGTAAAAAGCAGAGAAATGGAGTAAATTGGAAATAGAGCTACATCCATGTACACTTTGACAAGATCGGTATAGCTAAAAAAAAAAAAAAATGTTTTTTTTTTTTTAAAAAGCGACGCCATAAGAAGTGATGCTTGAGTACCGGACGATTCCCAGCTACACTTACTGACAAACAACAGGAGCTAGAAATACAAAGGTCACGGTACCCTGGGCGGGTGTCCCGGGGAGGTGGCGGTGGCCTTGTAGTAATGGAAGACCACCATGATGAGCAGCCAGTGGCCATAGCAGAGGTGCCAGACGATCCAGGGCACGGGGTAGGTGGTCAGGATGGTCGGCAGGACAAACAGGTAGATGATGACCAACACTGAGGTCGTCAGCAGGACGACCAGACACACGAACACCTGAGGGAGAAGAAGCAGTGCGGTAAGCACTTCGAGGAAGGGCGACGTGGAAAAAATGTTAATGTTGTGGTTTTTTTTTTAAAGCCTGGCTTGAATTTCTATCAAACAAATCTAGAAACTGAGAATTCTCAGCTTTATGAAATTTTGAATTGCACTTTCATTTGCATGTAGGAGCCTTTCACGAGACTCCCCTCCAATGAAATCTGAATGCCCTTTTAAATAAATCATTTCTAGAATAACATTTTTCTTTCTAAGCTATCCATTTTTCCCTGGTTATTTTCTTCCAGTTGCACGCACAATCCTTCATTTCCAAATCTGGGAACTTTTTCGATGGCACCATGCTAATCCTTCCGGTAACTTCTTGATACTTCTTCTTTTTAACTCTTACATTTTCAGGTTATTTCTTGCATATTTAAATTGCTCTTTTTCCCAATTCCCAATTTTTTCTCGTTTTAAAAACAAGTAAAATAACTGAAGAGAAAATTGAGTTCGTGACTTAAAAAAGGGAAGAAAAAAAATGGTGTATCTTTGATTGCATTGTGATTCATAATTTTAAGTGTTAACCCCCCCACCCCACCCCCCGCCAACAATATCACACTTCGATGACGTGGTATATTAATATGGTGCCCAGTCGAGGTTTGACAAAGAAGAGGAGACTTCTGCCTACTCACCACTCCGAACCAGCGAGTCACATTGTCTACAATCCAGTAAACCGGCTCGAAAACGCAGTCCAGAAGTGTGTCTGAGTTGCTGAGGCTGTTGAAGTACAGTGATTTGAGCAGCAGCCTGCCGTAACTCCACACCTCCAGCAGCCTCCAGGTGATCCCCGCCTGGTTCCCTCCGCCTGGCCCTCCTCTCTTCGGATGCCACAGCCGGCACCAACGCAGCGCCAGTCTCATGGCCCGAGAGAGCTGCCACCTCCAGCTGCTGCCCACGCGCATAACACCGCCTCCTCCCCTCCGACAAACTCTGCTTTCCAGACACGCACATACGCACAGAAACACACACCAAGAGTTACAAACACAGGCTGTGTAAAACAAAAGCTCCTCGTAGCTCAGCCTGACAACGGTGGAGGGCTCCATTTTAGCCGGAGGATGGCGGAACTGTTAAGAGCGCGTCGTCGCGGGGCCCTCGAGAACCTTCTCTTGACTAAAAAATGCTCAATTTCACTCAGGGTGTTGGACGGAGCGAGCCCAGGTGTGTTCTGGTGAGGAGCGACACCCCTCAGCCCCTTCAAATAAACATCTCCGTTAAATAATTCACGGCAGATCCATGTCTCGGGGGCCAAAGCCCTCTCATAAAAATGCACAATGGTAACCCGATATGAGCGAAAAGCAGAAAGGTGAATGCCTTAAGAAGGAAATAAAGTGGCCACCTGATCCTGAGCATCGTGGAGGAAAGTGAGTATTGGTTACAAAGATAAGACGTGTTCGGGTCCTCTAAAATTGGTTGGCATTAATAATTCGAAATGCTGATTAGGGTCTTTAAAAGGGACTTCATATTCAGGCCTGAAAACTGTAATGACTTGAAAAACTGTATTCAACATTCACCTCATCGATATCTTCATTTACATGTGACATTTGACGAACTCAACTAAATTGACTTGCAAAATATCTAACTAGGTTAGTTGCTGCCCTAAAGAGGACTACGTTAGCGGGTGTCGTGGAAATATGGTGCTGAACCTGCTCCCTTGGGACGGAAGCAACCCGCCACTGGACCGGTCGCATGTTCCGTCTGTCCAAGTCGCAGACGAATGCGGACGCTGACATTCTCAGTTACGTCTTCATTAAAAGGCGCGGCATGCATTTTTAATGAATCTTTGCTGTTATTACAGTGGAGTGGTTTCATCGACGGGGGTCCCCGAGTAGGACAGCATGCAGACAGCTCACACGTGACCTCTCAAGTGGAGTCAGGTGAGTTACACAGGTCCATAATTTCAAACATGAATACGAATAATGTCCGAGTTAACTTGAAAGGAGTCTAGTTAATTAACTACAACGGGATCTTTTATTTTCCTGGTTTTTTAACTGTGACTTACTGCAAATTTACTTGCCTGAGATTTCCACTAATCTCTTTTTTATTAGGTATTTGCCAGTTACAAATGAAGAAAGATTACAAGGTATCTTAGGTAGGAGTGTTACTAATTCTTTCAACTTTACCTCTTGGCTGCATTTACATTTACAATGCGCCAGATTACATAGGGGTGGTAATACGGCATGCTTAGAAACAAAGAGATGGTCCTCAAGGGCAGACCACTTCCCTTGAGATATTTAAAAGTGTAGTTTACCAAGTTTACACATGCAGCCATGCCCAAAAAAATCAATCTCCATATTGTGTTCCTGAAGAAGGCTGGGAGAAGATGAGAGCTGCACCCAGCGGGACGCTGCAGTCTCTATGGCAACCTGCTGCCCTAAATCTGGTCTGACCAACGCCTGAGTGTGTGTGAGTACGTGTCACCCTAATAAGCTTTACTTCATTGTGTTCCTCTGAGCTGCAAGAATGGGAGCGGAGGCCGACTGCTTTCACTTTGCAACAGGCTCAGACAGAGGTTTTAACAACATTTCCTGCAATAATCACAACATCGCCCACCAGCAGCAGCGACATGCACTCCTTCTCATCACTCTCAGACTGCACTGCCTCATGAAAGACCTTAGTGGCTGCAGCCAGAGATCCAGATAGCAATTAGTTTCATTTGTGAAAGCATACTGCACGTCAATACATCATAATGATGTAATACAATCAATCAGTTTTCGTTTTGCAATTGGAGAGCAAAGTAGAAGAATCTTGTCATGATCAAGACATCAACAAGACGAGTAAATGAAATCTATTATCAATAATAACCTCTATTCCTCTAACTGCATTTAAAATGTTATGGATTTGGATTGGTACTTTCAAAAATTTGAATATGTTCTACAACCGCCAATTGCCCTACATATCATATTACAAGACACTACAGACCTTTTCAATTTCAAATGGGCTGATGCGAACAGAGACTCGGTTTTCTGAGCTGACAACCATCCTACAGTGCAAAAACAGCTCACTTTTGAACAGTCAAAACAAGAGACAAAAGATGATATACTGTTGAACAAATAGCATTAATTTCTATGAACAAGACATGAATTGCAAGTTATCATATTGTATAGTGTGGAGCAGGCTCCCTGCCGAAAATGTATGCTACACATAACACACTAATTTTAGACTATAATCGGGGACATTTTGTAGCTTGGCAATCATGCAAGTCAATTCCAATAACTCTCTGAAATACATAATAGGCCTACTGATGTATAAATCATGTTCTATTATGTACTGGTGTTGAGCAGAACTGCAGTAGTGCATCACCGTACCAACCAGATGCTTGTGGAAGTGGAGAGACTCAGACCCGAAAATAAATGCGATCAAGCCTTTGCAGTGGCTGCTCGTGACGTCCAGAGTGGTTTATCTAACAATGCTAAACCCACACAGACCCGAGGAACCTTCAAAGCACAGTTGAGGACTTAACTCGCTTTTGATTCGAGAAGAGACTGAAAAGCAGGAATGAACTTTCATTCTGCTTTACCAACATTCTCCTCATTTTAAACTGTATATTTGATCTTGTGAGTGAAACAGCTTTCTGATTGCTATCTTTCTTTGTAATTGTGGTTCTTCCTGCAACTAAGCTTGTTTGAAACATGCTCTTTAATTAATTTGACCTGACTTTACCAGCAAGTATGATACTGGGGAAATTAATCTGTTGTACAAAAATCATACTGCAGTGTCTGCTTGTTGATCCACAATACTAAAGCAAGTACATATATCTCTTCAGTGGGATATTTTCTTGCATTTCTGAGGTTTAGGGAAAGTTATATCATGTGAGATATCTTTTCTCGAGGAGTTCAACTTGCAAGATCAAAAATATCTGCATAGTCATGGATCTGAGATGTTTCACAAAGAAAGGGAGTAAGATACATTTTGAAGATTTATCCACAATGTGAAAACTTACATACACACTTTGCAGTGTAAAATGTAGCATCTTAGCATTCTATGATATATGTGTTGCAGTGAATAAAGAGTAGGACAGATATTACGTGTGAGAAATTGTATACTTTAAATCTTGAAATCATCTGTTTATGTCGAGACAGACAGTTTATGGTAAAGAAAGTTAAACCGTTTTAAAATTACATATGAACTGGATCCCCCCCCCCCCCCCAGAAGACATGGGTTTAGATATTGGTGGCTCTGTCAGAAATATAGATATGTAATACATTGCTCTTTTTATTTGCATGTTTTGTGATAGTATTAATATCACTAAATTTGCATAATAGTTTCTGTCTGAATGTGATCAGATTTATTCTTAAGGGTAAAAATATGGAACGGGGCGACATCTGGACATACGGACAACTAGCCGGTCGCCAGATGACAGCATTCCCAAAATTCGCCGTGGTCAGTCACGATTAGTTCCCGTTAGCGAGAGGCTAGCTACCCACAGCCACAAACCCGCTTTCTGGAGATTAACCTCTACTAAACCTGAATAAAACTAGATATTGAATTTTCGTACCTGGTCGGGTGAAATGGGCGGGCAAGCCAGCGGAACCGCTCTCAGGTCATGGTCAGGTGAGGTGAGGTTAAGCCGCAAATGGTCCTCACGCACCGGTCCTGCACTGTCGGCAGCAGATGCCAGCGCTGACAAAGATCGTCTATTTACAAAACGATGTCCCCCCCCCCCCGTCTCCGGAAATACAGCCTGAAATTTACACACCGACGTTTACGGGATTCGTCCGTCGTTGAAATTGAAAATCAAATTTTGGGTTTAATTTTGAAGCGGAAGTAAAACTATTACTTCCTCTCTGCGGGCAAGGGAAATTTAGCAGGGAATTTGTACAATTGTATCGAAAATAGGTCCAGAGTCATGCATCTCAAATAGTCTTTCGATGTGGAAATCTTTGTAGCACGCGAGGGATTGTGGGACATGAAGTTTTGATATGCGATATTGTCATTAAAAAAATCCCCTAGCAGACGTCTTTGCCATTAAATCAACTAAATCCCGTCTATTGACACATTGAAAGGGGTCAAAACTTAAATTTTGGAATTCAACTTGTAACGCGAAGTCATGTTACAATAACTGGCATACCCAGGAAGTGCAAAGTTGTCACATGACGACAGAAAAATGGCCGCGATTGTGTGGTAAGATGCTGTTTCCTTGATAAAAACACTATACAATGTCACAGTAATTAAGTATTATCCATCTTAATGACATTGTGTATCGGCTAAATCACGTCTTTAACTAGGATGTACCCTTTCAGTGTGCGTAAAAGTGACTGATTTGTCGTATTTTGCGAAATGTAGATGAGATGTCAAGCTGGCTCTCAGATTTCTCAATTAACTTCCATGTTAAATGTAGCATTGTGAGGCGTTTACGTACCTCATCGATCAAACTGTGTACATCAGTACTCTCGCATTATCTAGGACGTAAGAATACTCTGTGGTTAGTTTGATCGTAAAAATCAATTAATTGGATTTTTTGCTCAGTGTCACAAGGCCTATCCACTCTCATCAGGAACATATAGTGGACTTCCCATCATTACGTTCATTGTAGAAGAGAAAAATAAAATACATGTTCGCAGATAGATGTTTATTAATAGAGGCGGAAATCAAGGCTCAGAGATTGACTCTTAGTTTTATGCACATTCTCAATTGGCAGATGTGAAGGGTTTGTAATTAAAGACAGAAGCAGATCAGAGAAGAGAAAGAAGGAAACTCACACCTCAGCCTGACTCGCTCACAAATCTTAACTTGGCACTGTAAACAAAACTGTTCAGTAACCTCCGCTCTCCTGTTTTGCAATTGTGCGTCCAGGCGTTCCCGTGGGCGAAACTATGAAGGCGAGCTGCAGAGGTTCAGTGTTGAGGCGTCCCCGCTTGAGTTCGGAGACCCCCATCCCCTCAAACCCATCATGGTAGAGCATCTCCAGTTATCACTGACCTACCTTTTTTCAGTTTCACAAATCTCAAAAGTGAAAAGTTTCAGTACATACAGTTCACGATGCTGTGAGCCCTGCTCAGCAGCTCTGCCTCCCTTCCCATTTCCACCAGGTGACAGACACCAAAACCCGCCGTGGGACCCGCAAAGGCAGCACCTCCTCGTCCTCCTCCTCTTCTTCCAGCGCGGCCGCAGACCCCCTCAGCTCCATGCTGGATGGCACCGATCCTCTGTCTATGTTCGCAGCAGCCTCTGCAACTGAGACTCCAGCTGCGTCCAATAGTTCCTCCATAGGGGTCAGTCCTCATGCCATCCTGATGATGGATTTTTGTTTAGTATAAAATCATCCACCCTCAGCCACAACCACCGCCGATATGAAGGATCTGATGATCCCATGATTTATTTTTATTTTGGGGGGGGGAGTTCAATTTAGTCATTGCATTTTTTTTCCCATGATTAAGAAAACACAATCGTTGTTTCCGTTCATTGCTGCAAAAACCAAAAATACTGTTTTAGATTTGTAAAGAATTGTGTAAAAATATTTTATCAGACAATGATCCATGTCTGAATGCTGACAGTAAAGAAGAAAAAAATCAATAATCACCATTCTGTTGTCAGAGAAATGAGCGTAAATAAACTCAATTTTGATGATTTTGCGTCTAGGAGGGGAGGAAGAGGGGCGAGAGGGATGAGGCGTCAGTGGGACCTGACTTCGAACCCTGGTCGGCGAAGAGAACCGAGATTCTGGCGAGGTTCACCACGACTGAAAAGCTCTCGATTGTGAGTCGGACGAGAAAAGAAGAACTGTTTTCTGTAGAACATGCGCTTATGATATGCTGCTTACATCCTATTAATTATGTTGTTTGTATCATATTAATTATAATTATTAAAAATAAAATAAAGATTAAAGATTGATCATTCTTTCCTCACTACTTTCCTTTAAAAACAAGTGAAAATCTAAATGCTTTTTATTGTTGTTTTTGTAGAATCTGTTCATGGGCTCTGACAGAGGTAAGATATATTTTTTCCATGATTTAATCATTGCAATCCATGTAAGGGAAACATCAAACTTATAGCTGACCGAAGAGTCATTTTTTGGCTCTCAGGTTTGAGCGGGAAAATGACAGAAATAATGATAAATAATGATATATGGCCACTGTCTGTCTGTGCAGGAACTGCTTCCAATCCGGGATCCTCGGCCGTTTCAGAGAAGGTTCGCACTCGCCTGGAGGAGCTGGATGATCTGGAGGAGGTAGGGCTCAAGTCTCCCTGAAAGGTTCATCTTAATCTGGGCCCTTTTTTTGTTGTCTTTCTTGCCAAAGAATTTTATATTTTTTCAAATATTTAATTTTTTAATGTCGAGTAGGGCACCTTAAATTAAATCTATTTTTATTACCATTCAAAGTGTTTGCCTCCCACCTCAACCAAAGCTTAAATAAACATCTTTTATGGGAAAATTCCCCTGTTTTCCATGACCTGTGTAGTAGAACAACATACGGTATATGCCTTTGTTTTTGTGTGTGTTATGTAGGGATCGCAGAGGGAGCTCCTGAATCTCTCCCAGCAGGATTACGCCAACCGCATCGAGGAGCTGAACCAGTCTCTGAAGGAGGCCTGGGCCTCTGACCAGAAGGTCAAAGCCCTGAAGATTGTCATCCAGGTGACAGTGCTCGTCTGCCTGCTTCGACCGTGGCAATTGAGAAACAAGTGTGTGTGTGTGTGTGTGTGTGGGGGGGGGGGGGGGGGGAAAAAAAAAAAAAAACCAAAAAAAAACCCTTTTTTTTTTTGGTTGGGGGGGAAAAATTTTTAAATATCCCAATAAGGGGGGGCCAGAGGGGAAAAAAAAC
>CAAKHD010012150.1:38865-49313 GCA_901007705.1 Fistularia tabacaria
TGTGTGTGTGTGTGTGTGTGTGTGTGTGTGTGTGTGTGTGTGTGTGTGTGTGTGTGCGCGTGTGTGTGTAAGATATTGAGTCCTCCAGATCATTGAGTGAAACTAAAACACACCCGCTACCTTCATGTCCCCATCCATAAATCCCTCTGGTCTTCCTGGCCTTTCCTACCTCAGCGTCTCCACTGTGACTTCTCTCTACATGCCCAGAACATCTCAGTCTAACTTCATCTCTCCCTCTGATGGACTCATTCTCGATCCTGTCCATCTTCATCTCTGCTACCTCTAGCTCTGCTTCCTGTCTTTTCCTCAGTGTCACTGTGTCTAAGCCCGACATCTGCACCTTTCCTTTCACTCTGGCTGACACTCTTTTATCAAAACATGTTACTTTTCTCCATCCATTCCAAACTGCTTTGAATGTTTTGTTCAATTTTCATGATTAGTTTTACATCGGACGCTAAAAATGTCTTGTCAGACCAGTGAAACTCATGTTCAGCTCCCCTAACCAGCACTATCAACCTCATATTGCACTGTTTATTTAACATTTGAACTAGATTCATTCAGAATAACAACAGGCCCAATATCAGATGGTTCAATCCCCAGCTTTCTGTTGCCGTTCTGCATCGGAGCGGTCCTCTGTAAAGACCTCTGGTTTTGCCTTTCAGCGCTCTCACTCTGGAAGATGAGAAAAGGTCCCTAGCTCTGCTGATCATCGGCTTCATCCGCATGGTGAGATCCGTCAGACCAGGGCGAAACGAAAATCGACTCTGATAACGTTCGTCCATTGCGAGGTCCCTCTTCACACATCGTCCCTTGTCCGTTTGTATCTTCAGGTTTCTTTCGGCCGCGACTTCGAGCAGCAGTTGAGTTTCTGTGTGGAAGCCAGAGCGACCTTCTGTAACCTGGAGCCAGTGCTGGTGCAGCTCATTCACGTCAGTTTAAGTGTGTGCATGAGTGCTTGCGTGTGTGCATGTGTGTTTGTTTTGATTTGCATTCAACAGCAATTAGCCCGTGGCATTGATGCTATGCATTGTTATTATGCATGTTGTTGTAATGGGCAAACAATGACTACAATTTAGATTAAAAAAATTCTCAATAAAAAAAAAAAATGTTTGGATGCTCCCAGAAAAAATTCAGCATCACATTTTTTAATATTTAAAACATGGTGGATCCAGTGATGCAGTTAGATATTTGAATAAATTGAAATAGAATAGAACATGCTTTCAATGGAATTTGATGGTATCCGAACATTGTTTTATTACTTATATTTTTGGTTTATTTAATATTTATATTATAACATATGAATTTATATTAATAGTATTAATATTTTAAATACAATTTGAAATTAATGTATTAATTAAATTAATTAATTGAAAACTGATTCATATTAATATATTTTTAATTCTAGTCGCTTCTTTCATCATTGCAGTAATTTGCAATTCGATATTTGAAATATAGCAATATAATGTGCAGTATTTAGTTCTTTAACACGCACACACACACACACACACACACACACACACACACACACACACACACACACACACACACACACACACACACACACTCTCTATGGCTTTTTGTCATTTCCAGACGGTAAACCAGCTCGCGATGGAAACCCGGAGGGTGATGAGAGGGAACCACTCCCGGAAAACAGCGGCGTTCGTCAGGGTAAGGCAACACAAACACACACATTCTTACAGAGGACAATATCAGCAGACGATCACCCAGATTGCTCCCCCCCTGTCCTGCAGGCCTGTGCCGCCTACAGCTTTATTACCGTCCCATCCCTCAGCAGCATCTTCAGTCGCCTCAGCCTCTACCTGCTCTCCGGACAGGTTGCCCTGGCCAACCAGTGTCTCTCTCAGGGTGAGCGGCTTGCAAAAATGGAGGTCGAACCTCCAGACCAGAGGAAGATCCGAAAGAAAGAAAAACATTATGAAGCGGCCCCCCTTCCTGATGCCTCCCTCCGTGCCTTGTTATGTGTTTTCATTTTCTTTTTCCCGACCCGCTCCGTCCCGTCCTCCCCCAGCGGACGCCTTCTTGACGGCGGCGGTCAGCATTCTCCCAGAGGTTCCTCGCTCCATCAGTGTGGAGGGCAAGCTTCGCTCCGCCGAGGGTTACCTGCTCGACTTCATCAACGACTTCCTGGCCACGCTGCTGGTCGTCCCGGTAACGCCGCACGTCTCTTCTCATTACGCCTGATGCACTAAGGCACGGGAAACACTTCGCTAGAAAGTTTGGTAAATAAAAGCGGTGTGTCCGTTTTGACAGGACCATCCGGAGCATGGCGTGCTCTACCTCGTCCGAGGTCTGCTCAACATGGTCCAGGATTACAGCTGGGAGGAAAACAGTGACGCCAAAGTGCGGGTGTACATAAGTGCGTTGCCCCTGCTGGCCGCCATGAGCCAAGAAACCTATCTCTACTCCATCCCCAATGGTACACACACACACGCAAACACACACACCACCAGAGTGTTGTGAAAACACTGCGCCCTTTTCATTTCACCTCGTTCTTTTCAGTGGACTCCAATGAAAGGCTTTACGGCGGAGACCCAAAGTTCCTGTCAGAGATCAACAAGCTATGCGAGACCCTGATCGGACAGATCCTGGACCACCTGAAGGTCCTCGGTCGGGAAGAGGTGAGGGTCGCGAGGGTTTGCGAACCTTTCCCCGATGGTTTCGTATATTTATTTCGTACTGCGAATGTATCAGTTCCAGCATGTTCAAAATGTTACACCCATGCTTTGCATCGTTGGAAACTTCCAAATGTTTCGCCCAATGAATTTCAATACGTGTTTTCCCATTTAAAAAAAACACGGCCTCGGGCTGACATGGCGTTTCCACCCTGCAGCAGCAAAGCACCCGTCGCCAGGGCGCCCTGGCCTTCTCCCTGTTCGGCGCTCTACTAGCACACGGCGACCTGAGGAACAACAAGATGAGCCAGCTGGCCATCAACCTGTGGAACCTCAGTCACAAACACGGGCACTGCGACACGCGCACCTCCGTGAGTTCAGCCGTTTGCAGAGGCAAACTGGCGTCTCCGCCGTCTCATTCCCGCTCGCCGCTGACCTCCGTGTCTCCCCTCCAGGTTCGAACACTGGAGTCCATCAAACAGCAGGCCCAGCAGGCCGACATGGCTCACCTGTCAGATACGATCCAGAGGCTTGTGCTGCAGTCCCGCACCTAAAAACTAGCCTGAAGAAAAAAAAAAAAAAAAAACTAAATACAAAAATAGCAACAATTTTTTGTACATATTAAGAGAATAAAAAAAGTAAAAGCCTTAATGTATTTTGTTCAAAGAGAACGAAGCATTGGCATTTATATTAGTGAATAATAAGCCCGTTGGATCACGAGCATCAGGTCAGTTGGTAATACTTGAGGACTGAAGGACGTCTTTTTCTTTTTTCTTTTTTTTTCAACCTTCATTGAGGCGGCTGCGAAATGTGCCAGTCTAGTCACTCACAGCTAGTCTGTCAGCAAATGATAATAATAATTTGGAGGGAAAACTAATATTGAACAAGTTAATGCAATGAGAGGCTGTACGTTAAATAGAAAAACAGGCACCACCTTTGTGGTTCTCTGTATTGTATCATGTGCCAGGCATTTAATGTATATAATCTGATATTTAATTATGTTATTTTAACATGTCCTCTTGATGTATTTGGTAAACTAAACACCCAGACGTTTTTTTAATATGCAGGAATATAAAGTAAGTACCTTTTTTACACGTTGACTGAAGTTTGTTGTCCTACTGGTCAACATGTACATGAGGTCTTTTCATCCTAATCCAGCTCCTAATCCTCTAATCGACTGAGTCATTCACGATTCTTTTTCCGGGGGAGGGGGATAATCAATTTGAGAATCCAGACTGAAATCTTTCAATCAAACACAGTAAGAATAACTTTCTGGACATTTTTCATTAACAACAAATGGCAGTTTTAAAGGTGACTTCACTTAATATTATTGGAGAATTTCCTGCTGACATTTGGGGGGAAAAAAAAAAAATCTCGCAGGATTTTTTTCTTCATTTCTTGATTTAAGTAAAAAATTCTAGCTGTTTTTCAAGTGAATTTGGACAACTTTTCTAAATGATTGGAAATGACATGTAGGTATTTCCCGGTTTATCTTCAGGCGTTTTCTCTGTTCAGTTTCGCTATGGACTTTCTGAGAAAAATAACCTGGATTTATGTGTTACAATTAACACATAAATTCCCTGATTTAATTGTAATTCTTCACTTCATACACCTGCTTTTTGAATTGCAATCACACTAAATGAAAAATGGACAGGAGAGCAGTGTTTTCAAGACATTCTCAATCTTCTCAAGTTGTTTATTCAATCAATTTCTGAATCGATGAAAAGGCAAAAACATAAGTTTTCAAAGAAAAACAAACAGCAGTCATGTTTGTGGACACACACATGCCTTTGGTCACAAATCTGCCAGATTAATAAGAATTATTTATAATTAAGAAAAAAAAAATTCAGGGAGACAAAAAGACTTATTTTATTGGTTCTGTGTTCCTGTCTTTGACACTTTAAACCGTGAACACAGACCACAAGAAAGTATAGTCGGTCGTTGTGTGACATAAGACTGCAGCTCTTGAACTCTTTGGAAAATGTTGTTTTATTGAATTCCAACTCTGGCGCTGCAGCAAGGCCTGCAGATTGACACATGTCTTACGAACGTTAGGTTACAATTCACTCTTCAAATATTTGACAGCAAGTGTTTTATTACAGGAATCCCAGATTTGGTAGACTTTTTTTTTTTGAAAGAAATAAATACTGTCAATTTCTGAAGCCAGCTGCCGGTATCTGCCACGTCACTCGTATCCATGGTAACATTTAAATAGATGTAATCACAGCAAAGCATGTACACAGACGTCCGAACACTATTCTACCCGTTTCTTGCGTAGCGTCACATTGAGCCAACCAGTTGATTGTGGATTCCCAGAATGGTGAGAATTAAATGCATTAATTAAAAGATCATTTAAATACCCCTTTAATTTAACAAAATACATTAGTTAAATTTGAATGTTGTAATTCTGAGTCAAGACTGACTCTAAAATGAGTATTAATTAATCACTGGTACAATATTTTGCTAATGTATTATTACATTTCAATCCTTTCAATGTTCCATAATCCCGCGCAGATAAATAGAGAAAGTAAAGAAAGACTGCTCTACACTGGAAGACCACGAGACTTTTTAAACACCTTATATCTGATGGTGACTGCTACCCCACAGAAACTTGCCCCGTTTTGAGATCCTCTGACAGCAGACGAGATCTTGACTGGTGGTCATCGCGAGGACAAAAAAATAAAATCAAAAAGACGCTGTGGGGCAAACAACAAAGGGGAGAAGAGAAAATAAAATAAGGGAGGACCAAGCATGGTGAGTGTGTGGTCAGCAGGCTGATGAGTTTAACACTGATGAAAGATTACTGCAGCTGAACATGGGATCCATCCCCACGAGGAATTCAACAAAATTCAAACAAGGTAACAGAAAACTTTGCTTCAATATTTTCTTTTCTTTAAAAAAAAAAAAAAAAAAACATGCAACGTAAGTTTCACTCCAACAGACAGATTTTCACAGTGTCGTGTTTTGCTTCTGACATTACAAGCTTTGAAAGTAATTACGAGTGTGTTCTTTCCTTTTATTTTACTTTAGAAAGCAACATGTAGACAGGCACATGGAGCTAAAAACCAGCAGACTCACTCTTAAATGTTAGTGCTTCAAATACGTAGTTGTCAGATATTTTACATGATGACATGACTGAAAATAAAAGTGCTAAAGAGTGATGCCCCTTCATACACACACACACACACACACACACACACACTCAATTCCTCTTGGAGATGTAAAGAAGCTCAGCAGCCGATCATGGTATTGAAAATGCAAAGGGACCTGACGACAATATCAACCAGTCATTCCAGACAGAAAACTACTGGGGAAAATCCTGGTAAGAGCACACAGACGTGGCCTTGACTACAGGTAAGTTTAAATTACTTAACAGCAACTTCAGAGAAAAACAGGAGTCTGAGCATGTCCTCTGGGCGAACAGGAGAGAGTTATGTATTGAAGAGACGGAACAATGTCATCGACAACATAAAGGAGGAGCTTCGTTTTTGAAGCAGTCCTTTCCACCGAGACTCCCTTTCTTTCTCGCAGGAGTAGGATTTTGCAGGGAAAGGATGCCTGATCATCCTCTTTTGAAACCTGCCAAAACCTACCGATAAGAGTGAAGAGTCCCAAAACTAACAAAAATGATGATTAAAAATAATGTAATTTGACGTTAAAAAGAATTTGCAGATTGGAGCAGGCAGTCCAGACAGTGCTGAGAGGGACATCTTAGCAGCCTGATACTTGTTCTGAGCTTGGACCGGATGGGTGGGATGACAAGACGGGGCGGAAGGGTGGGCAATTTGTGAAAACGCAGACCGATGCCTCCCTCCCCAGCCCTGGCGTAGAAGTGAGGGAGGAAGGTGGTATCCTTGCTCCCTACTTGTATGTGGTTGTTGTTCATGTCCCGGGCTGCAGCTCAGTCCAGCTCGATGGGGCTGCTGTCCTCCTGGGCCTCCTCAGCCGTGTCCTCGTCATCGCCCGAGCCCATCAGGCTGTTCAACAGGTTTCCTGCAGGTTGCAACGTAATTTTCGCATTACAACTAAGCACAGCTCTTCATTAAAAGAGACTATGTCAAGGCCGGGTGACAGGACAAGGTTTGGAGGGGCTTCTCGGCTCACTGTTATGTTTTTGAATAATACTTTATTGATCCCCAAGGGGAAATTCATGTGCTACAGAAACGGTTCAGCTGCTGCAACAGGCTGCCATCTTCCAGCGCCATCTTGAAGAGTTGAAAAGAGAGAAAAGGAGAGGGGGAAAAAAAAAAGCCATTCCCAAACTAGGCTCCTGTGGTTGGGGGGGGGGGGAGCTCAGTTTGAGATAGGGAAAAAACACCTCGGCTGCCCAACTGGCGCTCGCTTAGGCCCCCGTATGCTGCCCTGCAACGGTGTCCATCTCGAGAATTAATCTCAATATCTAGGTATACGAGGCGAGGCTGCTTCGTTGGCTTTGCAAGCTACACCGGGGAACATGGCAAAAGCTTTATCAAGATTATGGAATGTGTCGATGTTGCTCGGTTAGAACTTTTTTTTCAATATATCAGATAGTTGTTGGTTGTTTGGCTAATGGCTGCTGTTGGAAAATGTTTCATTTATGAGCAAACAGTGTTCCCAGTTCCATGCTGGTCTCTCTTTTCGACAATCAAACAAGTTTTTTTGAACGCAAACTCACCTAGCAGCCCACCGTACGAAGGGGACTGTTTGGGTGGAACGCCAAAGAAAAGCTGTCCTATTCTGTCAAGATACTGTGGGACAGGAAAATGAGAATTTACAAGACAAGAAAATGAGTCTGAAAAGAAAAAAAAGGAGCAAACACTATTTTCCAGTGAACAGAAAGACAGAACTTTTGATCTGATTAAAATTATAGAAATAATTATGATGTATAATTACAGGATATATCTGACATTAGAACAATAAGCAACCTTCAAATATATAATTTCATGGCTTGTTTTCATGGTGATGGTCTTTTAATTGATTACGAATTGCCTGCGCATATTCAAAAATAACATCTTGACATTTGTTCTTAGGTAGTTTTTTGATTAGGTCAAAGATATACTTGATTTCATAAATAATTAAATTGCAACACTTAAGCAACCTTGATGCAGGTTGTATCATCTTGTCTGGGAACTTCACAAACATTCGGGTGCGGGTTCTCTAAGCTCACCTCATTATACATGGGGTCCCTCTTGAGGGAAGGTTGATATTGCTCACATAACACTGTGAAAACTGTTAATTTCCCACTGAACATACAAACAGAAGTTGGAAATTACACATTTCATTATGGCAATGACAGTTGGGTCTAAGATAGACAGATGGCTTTATGTTGAGTTTTACAAATTCTGTACATATGTTATGATCATTTATTACATCCTCACCCATCCACTGCTAACAGCAGAAACCAGATAAAGTTTAGGAGAGGCTGCACAAAGGGTGGGCCCTTCTCTATGGACGGGTGTTTCTCTGTGTACGTGCTGAACACCACGGAAGCACTGTTTTTGTTCTTTAGGCAAAGGAACCTGCACGGGACGACAAAAAAAGAAGTGTAAAAGGGGAGAAAAAAAAATGATGACTTGTGATAGTCAGAAAGAAACTGCTGGGAGAGGATAACACTGAAGAAGGATTTATCAACAACACTGGACTCCTGATGTTACTATGCGACAGAAGTATCAGCCAGAATGAAAGGAAAAGTGATGAGACAAGCGATGCAGTATGGTTTGGAGACAGTTACGATGACAAAAAGACAGCAGAGCTGGAGGTCGCAGAGATGAAGATATTGAGGTTCTCTTCTGGAGTGACGAGGATGGATAGGATCAAGAATGAGTCCATCAGAGGGTCAACACATCCATCCATCCATCCATCCATCCATCCATCCATCCATCGTCAGCTGCTTATCCTGCACTCAGGGTTGCTGAAGCCTATCCCAGCTGGGACAACACATGTTAGATTTTTGGAGGGAAGGTCAGAGAAGCCAGACTGAGATGGTTGGGTCATGTAAAGAGGAGGGATCGTGTATATGTTGGTAGACTGATGTTGTAATTGGAGCTGCCAGGCAGGAGGTCTACAGGAAGACCAAAGAGGAGATTTATGAATGTAGTGAGAGGATATGAAGTTAGTTAGTGTGAGAGAGGATACAAAGAATAGGGTTAGATGGAGGTTGATTTGCTGCGGTGACCCCTGAAGGGAACAGCCAAAAGGAAAAGAAAACTGGACTCCTGATGTCGTCAACGACTCCAATCATATTTCCATGACAAATTTCTGTGACATTTATTTTCAGGTTAAGAATCAGTCAGGAGTCATTTGTGTCCTGCTTTTTAAAAACATCTGAAGTTTAATTCTAGTGAAATGTAATTATGTTGTGCCCATAGTGATAAGGTGACCGTTAACTCACTGTAGAACGGCCTGTGCCACAAACATGTCGACCTCGCTGCGGAAGCCTCGTGATGCTGAATACTCCACCAGCATCTGAGCACAACCCTCCCCGTCAGACGAATGCAGGAAATGGTAGCGAGACTCACTGTAGTTTTGTTCTGAACATGGAAAAGATGAGAGTGGATCAGAGGCCTTTACTGGTACAAGTGTTGAATCAGCAATTTGAGATTCCCACAAGGTAAGTGACAACAGGCACAGATATTGCTGCATTAACATTCCCTGTACTTTTTAAAATGCTAAAATTACTTTCTTTTCCACAACACACGTTTGGGTCAACTCCTCATAACACTGTTCTCTACTGACAAACTAAAGGTTACACATGTTTACCTTACAATATTTGGCAGTTATTTTTCACTCCCTTCATTATCAGAAGTGAGGCTTCTCTCGCCGCCGTGTATTGCCTGAGTTCTACCACAGCTATTTGTTTTTTGAAAGCAAACCCAAGGACCATTTGTAAACACTATCAAAGGAAAATCCAATTAATCAACTGATATACCTTTCCATAAGGTGACAGCCAGCAGTTGGTGCAGTTTTGGGTGACCCAACTTGCCGGACCCTCCCGTGGACCACTTCAAGGCTCTGGACACAAAGGCTACTCTCTCTGGAGAGTTCTGGTCCATTTGGCTGAACAATTTTGCCAGGCCTTCTGTTCAGCGAGGACATAAAATACCACAACATACAAGAAAACAATAATTAGAGTAAAGAATATACGGGAGTTGATGTTTGGGTAAGGCCTAATAAGACAGCTTACGAACAACATATTAATATTAGCTGTTAGCTTTATGTAAAATCAAACGGTTGGTATTATTTGTAGATCCTGGCAATTACATTAGATCCTACATTCAATCAAGTATCAATGTCTTAATTACAAAAGTGTCCAGACGGAAACATACAAAGTCCAAACTGAAAATATCCTTTAAATACGAGCTCTTTTCAGTTTTCATATCAGCCAAAAACTCACGCAGTGGGCATCAATAGATATCACTTAAAATGATCTAACGGCTTTATCAGTCAGCTTCAACTTAAAAAAAAAAAAAGTTATTGGAAGTAAACATCTAAATATGTACAAAGGGTACTTTGGGTAAAAGATTCACATGACTTCTACCATTTCTTATCTTGTCAATAATCTAAATTTCAATACACCTCATTTAAAAAGTGGATATTGTAAGTACTCCTCAGTCAAAGAGGGACTCAATGTTGCAAAACTCGTAAGCGATTGTATTTAGCTGACAGATAGTCAATACATTGTGACAACACAGTTGTTACAGGGAGCTTCTCTGCTGCACGAATGGAAAGCACCTCATTACAATGGTCACACTTAAATTGAAAAAAAAAAAAAAAAAAAAAAAAAAAAAAGCTGTTTCCATTATTTTTAGTCTCTCCTAAACGCCCACACCCACTAAA
>CAAKHD010012150.1:49333-65954 GCA_901007705.1 Fistularia tabacaria
TCCCTGCCGCACAAAAGGAAAACCCCCCAATAAAAAGGTACCCTTAAATTGAAAAAAAAAAAAAAAAAAAAAAAAAAAAAGCTGTTTCCATTATTTTTAGTCTCTCGAAAGGCACCCACTCACCTAATATTTCATCTTCCACTTTTGTCTCGGATTTCTCCAACACCTCCAGTACCAGCATGGACAGATCAGCTGCACTGTTTTGCTTTCAAGCAAAAAATAAATAAATAAATAAATCTAAAACCAACACGTACCTTGGAAATATGGGGATATGTTTTTTTTTTCCCCCACTCAATCACACACAGCCGTAATACAAGCAAGTTGCAGCCAACATATTTCTTTCACATCTGAAATCTCGAATGTGTGCAGTTCCCCACCCCCTTGTAAGAAGTTTCCACCAACATATAAACCCCTTAAACGAAACCACCGGATGGTGTGTACCTGTCCCAACACATCAGGTATCCAGCAGGGCCATACCTGGTTATAGCTGAAGAAAAGCAGTGCGCCATTGTACATCAGCTCTCTGGCCTCAGCATGTTTTGCTTGTGACATATACCTGTTGGGAACACACACACACACACACACACACACACACACACACGTCAACATTACAAAATGTACTCTTATCCACATCGACACACACACATGGAGCAGCGAGATAAGAGACTTTCACACGCAACTGGAGAGTAGAAGACGACATGAGTTATAATTAGAATCCGTTCGCACAAACAGTTTCGCTAGTGATCAAAACGTACTGGTCAATAGAAAAGTCGAAGAGAAAAGAAACTGGACAGCCAGCAAGCGCATTTTGTGTAGCTGAATCCGCCTCAACAAAACTTGTTTCTTGCTCAGAGCGACTAGTGCTACTAGCACAACTAGTCTCGCCCTTGAAGAGTCAAATGGTTCTTCTATCAGTTTTGTCTCGGTGCTAAATTAAGACTACTTCACGGAAAATGAAAAAAGAAAAAGGACATGCGTATTTGTGACTACATTCGATAATTGATCGTCGCCTCGGGTATTTCGGCTGCCATTCCAGACAGAATAATACTCAACACAACACGCCTACCCATCCCAGCACCTAGTCCGGGTGGGCATCGTGGCTACCTGGCTACATGCTAATACAGCTGGACGGGGCGAACAAAGCCTATCGTTCAACGAACCCCGAGATTAGCAAAAGCCCCGGGCAGCTAGCGTGAAACAACTGTTTCGGTGACTCGATCGAGCGGCCCGAGCTAGCTTGGCTTCGCACTCGGTTGTTGTTGCAAATATGTGAGTTAGCCACTCGGCTAAGCTTTTGGGGTTCCGAGTCCCGTTTTTTTTTTTTTTTTTTTTTAAGAGACGTGCGGATGGACGCCTCTCCTATCCAAACAAGCCCACAGACCAGCGACGGAGGGTGGGTCTGCGGTGCGAGTCCCCCAATGGTAAACGGGCGGCGAAGGAAGCAAGTTTGACATCGGAATGATCTGGAAAAGGCAGGCCTCAAACCCAAATGACAGCTCCGATTGTGAGAACGTACAATAAACGGAAGGGTCTTACCTAAAAAATAACGTCCTATACATCTGGTGAGCTTCATAATAGTCCCCCTTTTCTACACTGGCTCGCAGTTTTCCTTCCACCCTTTGAACGCCACCGCGGTTCCTGGCACTGGAGCACCTTAGAGACTCCGGCTCCGACATCGTTGTTGCTCCCCGGTAGCGCTGTTATCTGAGCGTTGACACGGGAAACCGGAAGGCTTTAAGCGGAGCAGACCCTCGTCGGTTGCCGTAGCGGGGCAGTGGGTGTGGGCGTGGGTGTGTGGAAACACAGTCACTTCCACGGCGTGCAGATGGGACGCCTCCACGCAGAGATCGGGAGCTGAGCAGCCCGGCGGCGCCCCTCCCCCCGCCCCACGGCACCACGGGTGGGGTCAGGTCATGATCCGGCTTGGTCAAGCAGACCCTCGGGGTGGATGGCCGCTGACACACGGGGCTCCATCGACAGTGTTACTCACCAATAATATACTTTAAAAATGATTGATTTTGAAGGAATCGATTACCTGACGAATCCCCGCATCAAAAAGGAGCAACCGATTTGTCTCGATCGGCCGATTGTTCACGTCGTAACACAACTTATGACGCATTTGTGTTCCAGGTAATTGCACTGTGATTACAGTTTCAATCAGTTATATCTTACATCACTGCATCACAGACACATGTGACGAGATTGCTGTGAAAGGCTTCGGTTGTTTGCACTGTATTTACCATCATCGGAATGGTTTGTGAAACAAATGGTCATAGTTTCTCACTGGGTGTAGAAATGCACTTATTCATAAGAGTGCTTCACAAATACTTATTGGCACCATACTGGATCATGCATTTCCCATGATGGAATCAAAGCATTCAGTGTGAGCTTAAGAAATGTGGCTTTTATTGTGTTCAATTGTACACACCACACACACTGAAGATCACACCAAGTTGCTTTATCCAATCCCTTTACGATACACACACACACACACCTGACTTGACCTGAACGACTGACGCACAAAATACTGACGTCCAAGATGGGGGTCTTCAGTTTCCGTCATAGACCTCTTCTCTCAGCTTAGGAGAAGCTTTAATACAGGATTATTCATGATGGCCCCTTTTATCTCCGAACTTGAAGCAAGGCCTGCAGACACTTTGCATCTTTCCAAAGTGTTTTGTATTCTATCCTGCACATAGAGTCATAGGGTTCCAGTTTCCATTGGTCCAGATGTGAGGTTCACCTTGTGTCAGTCAATCACAGAGCCATTTATAGACATAGAACCATTTACTTTCTCAAACCATTTACTTTCTCATTCACACCAAGAGACAATAAGACTCTTGAGTCAAACTACTGCATGTTTGCAAACTATGGGAGGAAGTTGGAGAACCCAGAAAGAACCTATGGACGTAGACAGGGGGACAACAAGCAAACAGAATAGAATCAGACTGGACACCTTGCTGTGTGATGGGGAGCCATCCAGTGCTCCACAGGGCTTGTGAGACGAAAAGTCGCCGATTTACTGCCACGAAGATCTTCTGGTCCAGAGCATCAGTTGATAAATCTTCCCAGAATAAACAGAGCATTGTGCATAACCCGTGCTGGTTTCGGTTATCGTTTATATGACTCAGCATGGCCGTTGGAGGACTCACATCAGCAGTCTTTCTGCCAAGGAATTGTATAAAAACACACTACAAACACATTTTGGTAAAATATTATGCGCAGGACTGAAGAAATTGTGGGTTGTGCAGTCAAAGCAAACTTGCTGAACGTTGGTTAACGCTCTTAAAACTTTTTTTAAACACTTCTCCCCACTAAGATGTTCCATTATGTAACTGTAAAGTCACACATGCTGTATGTTGTCATCTCACCCGAAAATCACAGCAGCACAGCCCCACACATTGTATAAGACACTGTAATAATGAAGGTCCTGTTTAATTTATGTATCAAGAACTTTTTTTTTTTTTTTTACTACAAGAGGAAAAGACATGCTGCGGCGAAGTATCCGCCTTCAGCAAGCAGGATACTATGGGGAGAATGGTAATCCGGTTATTACATACAAAGAGACCCCACACAAGATCTTTGGGAAGAGAAGACGCTGGCAGAGTCACAGTTATGGCAGGAGGCTGGATCCATTTAAAAGACTTGACTATACACAGAAGATTCAGACAAGTAACTGGAAGAACGTTATTGTCAAATGGATCCCTTTAAGTTTGACCAACTTGAAAAATGGAAGCACATTCAGAACATTCTGCAGTTTGCTGAAAGGCATTTACTTTTTGCTCCCGCTATTCCTTTTGGCTTACAAAATTGCACACATCACAGACATGCAACTGAGGGAGGCACACATGCAGCTGAGTGATGCACGTATGCAGCTGAACTACATAAACATGGAGCTCAGAGAGACACAGATCCAGCTGAAGGACACACAGGAGCAGCTAAGAGACGTCCAGAAGATGACACAGTCACTGAAGCGGCTAGTAGACGAGTTCATGCCCCATTCAGGCAATATTCCAAACTTTGCTTCAGAATCTCTGGGTGCCAGAGTGTTGCACGGCAGGTCTTCAAGCACATATCAGGCCAGTGGAGAAAGTGGAAATACATGGTATAAAATGTTCCGCCGCCAATTTTCATTTGGCAGACATAATGGGATTAAGGGGCCTCAAAGTGTGATCCAGGGGCGTTCACCTTTACAGACAGGTGAATGCTGGCCTTTTTCAGGTGAAAGGGGACATGTATTTATTTCACTGTCCCACCCAGCCGCCATCAGTGATGTAACACTTGGCCACATAACTAAAAGCCAATCCCCCTCCGGGAACATCGCAAGTGCGCCAAGGACGTTTTCTGTCTATGGAATGACAGCCACGGGGGAGGAAGGCACCTATTTGGGAACGTTCATGTACGACAAGGACGGCTCATCATTTCAGACATTTTCATTGTCAGAGAAAGAAAATAGTGTGTTCAGACATGTAAAACTACAGATAGAAAGTAACTGGGGCCACAATGAGTACACCTGCCTTTACAGCTTCAAGGTCCACGGCAAGCTACCAGTATAGCCGCACACTTACTAAAACTGGGCAAGAAGTCTGCTACTTTAGTATTTTTGATTTTTTTTGGGAGGAACATGTTTGAAGGTAGTTCTGGGTTCATATTTATCATGTATGTCAGTACATTTTGTAATGAAAATGTGTTGTGAAAAAGATACGAAAAAAATCTGCATCTCTTTCACCTTGCTTTTTCACTTCACACAAACTCCTGTTGATGACAATCAGCTGTGATGTCAGCACTGTGATGTAAGCACTGTGTGAAAATTGAAATAATTTTGTCTGTTGGCAGTGGATTCACTTTCGTGTGATCTCCCACGTGTTATGCGGGGACACCTGACAAAAATAGCCAAAAGGAAAAATAAAGTTACCACAGCTTCCCTTTTCACAGTTGCAAGAGGGTGTAGCAAAATTAACCCACATTTTTAGTTCATTCAACAGTGCTAGGTAATCATCGCAGACAATATAATTCTTCCCCTTTCTCCTAACAGACATCACAGCTTTTGATTTCACAGCCCCAACTCACTTTACAGTCACTTACAATTGTGCCAGAAAAACAGTTTTCTATGTTGTGTTTTGAAATGTGATGTCATTACATGTTATCGCTGACCGCGTTTAGGGCGACCTTGGCTACGCTTTTTGTCTATCTTTAGTCTCGAAAAAGTACTGTGAATGTGAAGCCCCCACAACCTAATGTTAAGCTGCTGTTGCAGACTGGTGGAGCTTCCATGTTACCATTATGACATCACGATCTCACTTTACACAGAAAAAGTTACATATATTTCCCTGTGAAATAACAGCCACTCCTGTAACAAATCCCATGATATCACACAGACAGCAGTTTCTTCTGGATTTCCTAATCGGTGTTTCATTGTTAACATCCCACACATGCTTTAAATTCCTAGATGAAGCATGTTCATACTTTTAGAAAAAGAGAACTTGTAATATCACATATCTAGTCTTGCTGATAAATGAGACAAAAAGTGTCAGTGGTATGTATGGAAGTCTGTTGGAGACAATCACGTCCTCGGTCCAAAAATGACCCATTTAAAGAACTGCAGCCTGTGTTGCACCTCTGAGGTACTTCACCCTGCACCTCTGAGGTACTTCACCCTTGCATTTATGTAAAACATGAAGGCACAATAGTGAGGAGCTCTACAGAAGCCACTGTATACTGATCAAGACAGACCTCATATCATATAGACCTTGAAGCTGTCCTCTTCATGGGCTGCAGTACAATTTGTTGAATGTTAACATACTATCATCCATTCAGAGCAGGATACCTTTGTAACCTGCAAAGGATGGGCAGAGAGTTAAGGTTCAAACAGCTCACATTAATTAGATTTTGACATCAATACATCCGATTGGGCTAAGTAAAGAAAACTAAATTTGTGCACCAATGTACATGGAACCATCGTGCACAGCGCGTCCCCTGATCACGAGGGTTTCCAATACGAAATCTGTCCGGATGCAAAACTGACCACTAGATGGCGCCAAAAGACGGACCTTCTCCGCAAGGCGATACGCTTAACATGTATTTATATCTCTTCAAGTCAGATTTCAGTAAGAAGCCGAAGTCATATTGTTTTGTGTAGAATCCGTGGCCAAAGCTTTGTCTTATCTCCCGTCACAACTATGTTTTGCAAATGTTATTTGCAAAACAAGTTGGAACTGCCCTATGAAGGAAACGACTCTGCGTCACAGTGAGAGGAGGGCTTTCCGGTTAAAGTTTCCTTTGTGATCAGGAAGTGGCAGTGATGCCAAAGCCGTGTATCCTCGCAGACATAACACACAAGTGTCGAGCATGACAAGTAAGAGTAACCACATATTAAAGATAATGTTGTCTTAGCATCAGCTAGGTGGCCATTCAAGATAACTGCAATGTGACAGATAGAACATGCATGAAAAAGTAGCTGTGAGTTCGCGCTGTTGCCAGGCTAGCATAGCACGCCTTAGGTAGCTGGCTAACTTTGGTTCTTTGAATGTCTCCGGCTAGCAGATTTGCCGAATACGTCTCAGATGTGGCAACCTGGATATTTGCCATGTATTTCTGTTGCTGCTGTACTTTTCCGGTTATTTTATTTGTGTGCAGTAATAAACAGTTTCACTTTCTCTCACGCTTGAGCAGTCTGGATTAAGTCCCACCCAGAAAAGCTAACAATAGCTTAGCATGTCTGTCTGTTTTGGACAGTGACAGCTGTAGTCTGCTGCCTCATGACATCTATGAAAAGGCCTGCTGCAACGTGGATCTTCTCTCCGCGTCCACACCGCTCACATTTCTTTTCAAACATTTACATTTACTGAATGAGAGCCTGTGTAAAAGCCTAAGCCATTCTGACATATGTATGGTTGATCTTCCCTAGCTTCAAACCCATAGACATCAGTCGGCTAAAATGATACATTTGCGTGGCAAAAGGCTCAATGTGCTTACGGTTAATCTTTTGTCTTTTTAAAAAAATTCTTCAACAGACGAGTCAAAAGCTCTGAACTGCTGAAATGGGAACACACCCCTTCAAGATTTAGTGTCACAGGTAAGTAACAACTTTTGAGTTTTCAAGTTGTGGATATCAGGCCAAACAGGATCCATAGGTAGCTGTGAGTGGATACGTTTTTCTTTGGGATGTGTGCTAAGGAATGCACATGTTGTTGAAATACATATCTGATCAACTTATGTTAGCTTGTTGAGACGAATGCCTCTCCTAAAAGTAAGACCCATTCACGCTACGTGTCTTGACAGCAACACTTGGCAAAGCGGATCTTTGTATTTTTGTTGGTTATGTAACACATGATACCCAAGTCACTGCTGAGGATGTTTGATCACTATGTTTTGAGTTGGGTGTCACTGTAAAGTGCTACGGTATCTCACAACAGCAGGCACATTTGCATGCCTTGACAGCTGTAAGTAATGTGTTAAAGATGGAAATAACATTGATTTGAAGCCACTGAAAATATTAGATCTTTGCACAATAATTGTATCTGCAGATGATTAGGATGCTATGTAAACTATCTCACATTGTCTTTTGTTTGTATCCAAAGCAACACTCCAGAGGATAGCGACTAAGCTTGACTTGTTTTTGTTGTCAACTCCTGTCATATGACACTGGGTTAAAGGCTCCGTTAATGTGGCAGATATCTTAGCACTTACAAATTTCTGTTGTCATGACAAAGCATATATTTATATTAAGAGACTATTAATGTGCTCGTCTAGGCTGAAAATGTAAGTGTTTTGTTCTTATGCTGTAAAGGCCCTTTATTGTTACGGGTAACAGATTGTATCATACAGCCAATCAAATTTGACGGGAATTTAGTAACTATATCCTGCTGATATCAGTGTGCATGAAAAGAACTACCAGAAGGAAGTACTGATGGTTCAAAGGAAGCGTAGATGACAACTGTCTGTTAAAATGTATTGAAACCATTATCAAGTCATTCACACATAATTATCGGAACTGATTTCAAAACCCTGTTTTAAAAACTCAGAAGCTTCTCTTTGGGGACACGAGCCTTTCATCTACAATGTAATTGTGCTGCAGATGGGGTCATATTGCTATGTTTTATTCTAATAAATATTGAAAAATCTGTGAAAGAACTGGCAAGCAGCCAGAGGGCCTGTGTAAGATCAGGTGCAGGATAGACATGTGTTAACTGGCCTTTAATTGTGAGTGAGAAGAGTAACATCTCAGACAATGCAGCCTCATTGTTTTCAGGCCCACGGTGCAGTAATGACAGAATCCCCATCAGAACCCCATGGCCAGAAAGCACATTTGCAGAGGGCTAGAGAGCCATCAACACACAGCACAACAGCGCGCTCGCCTTTATAAACAAGCATTAGTGATGTGGAGCCTGTGCGGACCCTGTCTTTTGTCACTTCATAGCTTATATTCAGAGAATGTTGCATATATAATACTTGTATTATCCGGGGCAGGTCAGGTTTCAGGCATAGCTTCCCCACTGGTTTATCCAGTTTGCATAGAATATCTGTATAACACCTGTATATAAAATGTCACGTAGTGTTTTATCTAACAATCCCAGCCAACAGGTGCTCATGAAGTTTAATATTTTTGTCAATAAAAGTTTTATTCAATAGAAATAACATTTTATCTCATTTATCGCATAGAATTGCAGGGGGCAATTTAATCACCATGTCAATCAACCATTATGAATACTTATTTATATCTAGCAATATGTGATCACAAAATTAGACTTAAGTGTCAGCTGTAATTTAAAGTAATGAAGAATTCAGATAACAACATGAAAAGTCTCTTGTAAAAAACAAAGGGTAAGTAAATAGGTGGTTTCATAGCATGCGAATAGGTTTAAGGGAAAAAAAGGAAGGAAAACCATAACAGAGTTTTGTCTTTTAAATCGGCAGCCACAGCAACAGTTGTAAAAGCTCAACCATGCAAATTCCTCCCTGATGGCTGCTTTAATCCCTTAGCCTTCAGCCTTGTGTTATTCCTCTTTCCCTTGTTGTTTGTGTTTGAGGGAGATGGAGAGACTGGAAAATTGAGAGAAAAGGGGGGTGGGGGTAGGGGAGGGCAGGAGAGGAAAACTGCGGGGCTCAGATTCCCTGCATATATTTCTTGACCTTGTATAGCCTATAAAATTGCCCCCAGTACAATATTATAACATGTTTCTATTGAAGTGATTAGACAAAAGAGACAGGCAGGTTTTTTCAAGTTTAGATTTTGTTAGACCTTTTAAATGAAAAATAATGCTGGTTGATTTTTTTTTTTTTATATTATTTTATTTATGAACTTTTGAATCAAACATCAACATCTCAGATGAATCTTTCCAAGACAAGTTCCTTAATGAGACATTAAGTACATTATGTATGTGTAATATTTGTAGCATTTTTCGCTGCAGGTCCCCCCAGCACGCTGGTAATGCTACACCCACAGACACGAGTGGAGCCCCGTTCAGGCAATGTGGAAGTTGTCGGGACGGGGGGTTCGGCTCCGAGCCCCCAGAGTGAGGCTGTGACCAATGAGCTTCAGGAGCTGTCCCTTCAGCCGGCTCCTAACCTGCTGCCTCTGCAGGAACGCAAGAATGGTAAGACATATAGGAAACAGCTCTTCCTTGTTTCAGTCAGAAGTCATCTTTCCCATTGCAAGGGAAACCCATTGCTCACAAAACATGACAAACTACAATAAGCATGGACATTTTCGGGCGTCTTATTTTCATGAGTTCCTCTAAAGGTTGCAATGGAATTGTCATCAAATTTGGTCAGTGCATAGTTTGGACCCTCACCCGGTTAAAATAGGAGGCTTTTGTTTTGAAATTTATGTTGTAAAATTTCAGTGAATTACACTTAGTCAAACTGTAGGACTCGATTGTCCAAGCTCAGATATCCTCCAAAAGTTACATCCTCTGTACTGAATTTCCCGTTCCTTAATTAAAGTCCCCTGATAACATTTGCTTGCCAGATTATGCAATAACGCCAGGGCACCATCTATTGATCCCAGGAAGTACACCATATTTGATACACAGCGTTAGCAGTGAGTGTTGCACACCCAGACTTGACTTAAGGTATGAGGGCTTGTTCATTCCAGTTTATCAGGCAAGTTAAACATTGGCATGTGATCAGTACTTAGTCAATAAGAGAAGGCCAGGTCTCAGATTGTGGACTGAAGAAGATGGAATGGTACATCCATTTGATTGAAAGAACTAATCGCAATAAAAAACAAACAAAAATATACTAACTTATTTTAAAGTCTGAAGTGTTTATTAATCTTCCTCATTTGTCAGGAAGGTAGATGCTAGTAAAAAAAAAAGTGTGTGTGTGTGTGTGTGTGTGTGTGTGTGTGTGTGTGTGTGTGTGTGTGTGTGTGTGTGCGTGTGTGTGTGTGTGTGCGCGCGCGTGTGTGTGCGTGTGTGCGTGTGCGTGTGTGTGTGTGTGTGTGTGTGTGTGTTATGACTGTGCATATGTGCATAAGATTCTGCTGTGAGATCTTTGGAAAGAGGGTAATGTAGAAGCTGCTGGGCCTAATTGGCTTGCACCTCTTCACTGACCTCTGGAGCTTTAAGGCGTCAGCAGCCCGAGTAAGAACCAGTCTTAAATCCACAGTGCAAAAGCTTCTTGCAGAAGTCAACCACAAGTACTTTGACTCAGAGTACAGAAATGTTAGCATAGCATGATGAGCTTTTTCCAGAGTCCTTCCTCTCCCGTCAGCAAATAGTAGCATAATATGGCAATATGAAGGCCAAATGAAGAGATCCAAACCAAAGTCGTTCAAGATTAAAAAAAAAATCATTCTGCTTTCTTGGAGGTTTTTGTTCAATGTCTTATAATCTTGTACCTTTAAGTAAATTTTGTAGTACTTTCAGGCCTGACCTGTTGAATGCTGCTACAGAAATGTATGTCAATGAATTGAAATGATCAAAATCACAGAATGGCATAGAGCAACTTTCAAATCAATTGACATGTTCAACAACATACCCTCATGAAACACCGCGGTGATAAAACAATTGCTAGAAACCAGGCGAACAAAAGCAAGACAGTGTTTACATTTATAGTAATCGAAGTATTTGGTTTTGTCACTTTGGAGGCAGACGTCTATATTTCCTCACATTTTAATCAAAGCAGTAATGTGAGAAAACAATGTGAATAAACAGCAATGAAGCATAATATTCCCACTTACAGATGTACAAACTCAATATATTTGATAATTCAATTTAATTCTTAGAAACAGAAACTGCTGTTGAATACAGGATTTACATGTAACGTTTTGGTGCGAGGCATTTGAAAAGTTGTTTTTTTTTAGATCATTTCCAGTTTTTAATATCACATGGCATGAACTTCCATGACACAAACGAGGTGATAAAAACTGGGCTTAGCTGTTTTGTGCTACCTGTTAATCAGACTGCACCTTTCCTACATGTCTGAGATCTGTATGATGGTAATGCTCCCTCAGTTTGAATCGAGTAGATTTCCTTTAGCAAATCAAGTAAATGCTTTGAACATGACAAACTGCTCGAATGTGTCAACATGCTAGGAAGAAGCACTCAGTTGACAAGTAGAGATATGAAAGCGCTGGTCAGCCCCATAATCCTGTTTTGTTGGTCCCTTAGCGTGGACCTTGTCATTTCAGAAGAGCCGGCCATGTTGGCCATTGTTCCCAGCTGGGCGTTGGCCACACTGATGTCTGGAGACACTGAAGTTGTTGATTTAGCATGAGAGGCAGTCGGGCCAAGGTTAGATTAGTAAATCATTCATCATATTATTGGGGGTGCCTGATCATAATGTGCTGTAAGTCAAAACATTTTGGGGAAACTAGTGGAAGCATAGTATATCAAAGTAAGAGTAGTGGATGATAGATGATTAAACTTTTGCATATGTTGCATACATAATGCTTTAGTGTTTAGGAATGTTCCTGAAACGGAACCTCACAAGACAATGTAATCCTCACAGAAACACACAGAAACATGCACAGCCTCAGGGTACCACTCCCAAATTTAAATAACTCATGCTCTTGTTGGCCCATTCATTAGTCTTCATTCTGATTGCCCAGAGCAGACTTGCTGCTTCAGGCAGTTAATCCAACGTGAAGATGCTTTGTCGACCACTGGACAGATGCATGGTTCTGTGACTGGCTCCACTTTTTCTGTGCACATCTTAGCAACATCAGAATCTAATGGAATGCCCCTATAGTAAAGTTTATCAGCAGTCTATATCTTGTCAGGTTATGCAATCTGTTTATTGCACAATGTTCCTTCCTGGACAAGCATAGGAAGATTTATTGTCGAACACGTGTGTGTGTGCAGACAGACAGACAGACAGACAGACAGACAGACAGACAGACAGACAGACAGACAGACAGACAGACAGACAGACAGACAGACAGACAGACAGACAGACAGACAGACAGACAGACAGACAGACAGGCAGACAGGCAGGCAGGCAGGCAGGCAGGCAGCGATAGAGAGAGAGAATGTTTCCCAGGATGAGACAGATGTAAGACTTTCTCATTGCCTCAGTGTGTAACAGAGAATCACTTTGACTCCAGCTACACTTCTTTTTGGCAACTGAGCATAAAGGCAGTTTAAATTTCTGTGCTCCCAATCACAAACTTTGGAGCTTTTTCCAAGGAACACTAAGTGGAAAAGATTGATTCAGTGATTAAAATCACCGAAAAGTTTAAGTTGGGTCGAGTCGTTTGTCTGTGGCAGTGTGGGTTGCATTAGCATGAGAAGGAAAGGGAGGAGGAGAGGAGGGGGAGGTCATGTCTGAAATGGCAGTATTGCATAACTACTCAGTGAGGGAACAGAAGGAAAGCGAGGGAAAATGAAAAGCAAGAAAAGAGGTGGTGTGTTACTTGGAACACTTGAAGAGTGGAGGCTTGGCACCGGCTTCCTTTTTTTTTCTTCTTTGAGTTCCACTTTAAAACTTGCCGAGAGAGCACAGATGAGCGGCAACAAGTTCAGTTTTTCTTTCTTTTTTTTTTTTCTTTTTTAGTCAAGCTAAAAAAGTATGAGAGCACACACGGATAAAGCGGCGTAGTTACAGAGAGCTTGAGACCAATGGGTGGACCTTGTTGTTATCCAAAGAGCAACAAGGGACATAGTCACCGACCTACACACGCCCTCTCTGCCGGGGCGTGCACGCACTTGTAGCGAGACAATCCGGAGAGAAGGAATGTGAGGTACACTCTAACCTGTGGAGTACTGGCTGCCGGTGAAAAGAAGAAGGGGTGTTTAATGTGGCGTCTCTGTTGCTGGACCGCTCCTCAACCTTCTACCGCGGATGTGTCTCTTGACACTATTTACTCCGCCTGTGTCAGAGGAATGAGCCAGTAATGTTGGCGGGAGCCTAAAGCTCAGCATGGTGCAGAGGGACATGACTATCCAGTCAGGTAATGCCAGATATTGAGCTACTCCTTTACTTTCTTGAGAAATATTTAAGTCACTGAGGGGGCCTGCATGTGTCATGATGTGTGACAGTCTTTCGAAAGGGCTCATACTACTTCCTCACTTTGACATGTATCACTATGACTGACAAACTTGTTTTTGTTTTCAAATTGATCGTTTTATGAGAACTCTATTCACAGGTTGCGTAGTGTGGCCCTGCCGTTGATTTTGACCTCCCCAACACGAGCAAAATGTAATACTCTAGCGACAAGGTTACATTTTCACCCCCATCGGTCGGTTTGTTGTTTATCTATCTGTCAGTCAGTGAAGCATTTGCAGATTGGCTTGATTTTGCATGAAGCAGCATTTCTTTAAAGATTAGCCTTGAGGGACCAATGCATCCTGCTCTGCAAGTTGATCAACTCATGCAAAGCCTAAATGTTTATAAGCTCCTCTTTCACAAGATAGGCAAATCATCCAGATGTAGAGTGTAATGTGTTATTTCAATGGTATTAAAATCAAGGGTGTCATACAAAGTGAATAGCTATAGCTGTGAAGTTTGTTTCTTATTGGATGCTTGACAGAGCCTAACCCGGGCGATAGGTCAGACTGAAAGGTGTGGCTGATGAATTGGGCTTTTCTCAGAGAAACTGCCCCTCGTCACACACTCCCCCCCCCACCCCCACTGCCAGCAGCTGTCAACCGTCCAGCTAAAATCCCTACTGCCCTGTGAGGACCGAGTGGTGGCCAGGGAGCAGGATCCAAATAGGCGTGCAGAGCCGGAGCTTAACTTTTTTGCATGAAGAACAGAAAACACAGCCCTGACAGCGAGGCTGAGGGAAAACTGGGTTAGAAGCCCCACAGACTCTGTTCCAGATTTCACTGGAAATTACCCCTTCTTTTCAGTTGGTACAATTTGTTCCAGATCATGACATGGACAGTGTCTGGTGCTGTCGAGTGTGGTATTGAAACGACAAATACAAGAAGACATCTTTTCCCTTCTGTGTACTTACATCCTGTTTAAGAGGCCTCAATATTGATTTTTAATCATGTGCCTCTGCGATCCGGGATTCAGCCTTGTTCATCACAGACCATAGCATGTAAAATTTAAACCAGTCTCCAATTTCTGAACGCTATTTCTGAAGAGAGATTAATCATGACCGAATACATTTTAAAGAGTTGTCAAACAGGGAGCGGGATGCAGGCTATGGTAGGGATGTTTAGGGTGAGTAGCTTGGTAAACGCATGTTGAAATACCTTCAGTGGTTGGCTTTTGGCTGACCACATAGTCCAGACACGTAATCAAAGACTAATACAAATTCCTTTTGCTTCTCCACCCTTCTGTAGTGACAATATATAGATCAAAATGTGATTTGATGTCATTGCTGCTTTCTTTTTGGCGCAATGGTTTGTTAGCCGTCAGAAATTAAAAATGCAAATTCATTCAGAACCCCCTACACAACCACACATTGGTGTTGTTGGGCAGTGTTGAAGATCTGTTGCGAGATTCGTAGCCTGACTGAAGCTAGCCCCGCACAGCAGTGATTCAGGGAGGCTGATGGAACTGTTATGTAACAGATTGGGAGGCAGCCAGAAGCTGGGTCCCCCACAGCAACACTCTATCAGGGCGAGAGTAGGAGGGAAGAAGGCGGGATGAGATCAAGAAAGCGATAGATAACAAGAGATGGGAGGAATAAGCATAGAGAAAATAAAGAAGTAACGCTTAGAGAGACGAAGGCGACTAATTTCAATAATAAGCCGTAAGAAACAGCATGAGAGGTGGACATTGGGAAGGAAGGAAGGAAGGGGGGCTTTTGTTCGATGTAATCAAAACATGCAGCTGCAGCAAACACAATCCAGCTGTATATCTCCTCACCTCATTGCCACTGACTCCATCCTTGCATTACATAATCCTCATTTGGGGCTGTGTTGCTCAGGTGATAAAGCAAGCGTATTGAACCAGAAGTTTCTAGTTTGATTCCCAAGGATTCCTAGCCTGTTGAAGTGTTGCGGGTCATCCACGATGGGTTAAATGCAGACTTTTAACTATTTCCTCCAAGGGAATTCAAAATTCCCCAAACTTTCCAAAGAAATAGAAAGAGATTTTTGAAATAACATTTTAGTTAAATTTGTTTTTTGCGCCACAAATCTCTGTTCTTGTAACCCAATGAGACTGATTGTAGCAACACAGTCAAATTTGATAGACAAAAAGTCTTCGGTCTTAAATAGATTCAGCACACACCCTTAGAATGGGTATGACTCATAGATACACAAACACACCACTTCACAACTCATACACTTGTGTGACCTGAGCCTGCAGTTGCAGGTTCTTGTAGCTTATCATTTCGTCAAAATGCTCTGACAGCTCAGTATTTCAACAGTCACTCAACAAGAAGACTTATTGACTGTATTTGTTGTCCAGCCAATTCCTGTTGAATAATGATACGTGACAGCATAGCTGAACACGTTAACTCAGATCTGTGGCCTAAAGCTAAAGAGAAGCACTTTATCAGCTAAGCACAAACTGATACGTAGGTCTGCTCATAGCAACAGGACCACAGTGAATGCACACCCACAGGTACAAGCCCACTCATGTAGCTGTGGATTCTTTAAACACACACGCCTAAGTATTTCTTAAACCATGCACTTCAGGGCATCTAATCTCACTAAAAACTGATATGGTACAGCATGGAGCAGCTGAATTTACATACATTTCTATCAAATGTCAGTTTTTGTCATCATTTGTGGTCGCAATAAGTGCACACAATGGCATTCGCATCCCCAGACAATATAATTAGTACATTTGATTGTGTGTAATAGCAAGAATAGTCATTTTTCTCTACAGGTAATTGTGAACCAGATAATTAACCAAAACCTTGATTATTTTCTTGTAACTGTATGCATTAATTATGATCTGTGTTAATGTTGTATAACTGAGAATCAACTCAATAGGTTTCTGCTGAGGCTGAAGTGCAAACACAAATCTGAGAGAGTCTCATTATTCAGGTTCTCCTTTTACATATAATGACGAAAGATTGATTGATTTTAAAAATATATATAATCTTCTACTGCATCAATGTTTAAACCATCAGTGGTCGAAATATTTGAATAACCTTTTTATTTTTTTTACATACTTAAATCTCTCTCTTTCTTATATAAAGCACACACACGCACACACACACGCACACACACACACACACACACACATACTCACACGCAAAGACGAAAAA
>CAAKHD010012151.1:8495-19266 GCA_901007705.1 Fistularia tabacaria
GGGGGGGGGGGGGGGGGGGGGGGGGGGGGGGGGGGGGGGGGGGGGGGGGGGGGGGGGGGGGGGGGTGGTGGTGGTGGGTGGGGGGGGGGGGGGGGCAAGGAGAGCAGAGTGGAGAGGAGAGGTGGGAGACAGGAAAAGAGGCAGTCAGGTGAGGGTTAGTGAGGGGGGTCGGACCACAGAGGACGCCAGACATCGTACAAAACACTTTGTTGGGGTGTCGCTCGTGCTGAACCGCTGCTCCAGCCCCCCTGTTGCTTTGGACAAAGAGGCGAGTCAGTCTGACTCAGTCCTACAGGACGCTGCCGAAACGTGGAGCACTAATAGTATATTAAAAACATAACGATACCAAAACAAAAAGTGATGCTAACACTGGGAGCTGGCTTCGATCTGTGAATGTTAGCAAACAGCTACAATAGCATCTGCCGTTGTATCCCTGCTGCTGTGATGGCTACATTGTATACTTTCGGTCCTCCACTAACTTTAGTGGACCAACCTATTGTCTCCTTCGAGAACTTTGGGAACGCTCTACTTCTACGAAGTGATCACCTTCTTTGCGTTTAATGGCAGAGGCTCGAGAGGCTTCAAGGCGGGGCTCAGAGCATGCAAGTTTGTTCTGGTTTGGAAAGGAGGCGGTTACACACAAGGGGGGGCGGTATTTGTCATGGACAGTCTTCACTGAGTGGAGCTCCGCTCCTTACCTGAGGGCCACTTAACTTTTCAACTGGACTCTCCACGCAGGGCAGCGTCACCATGGGCATCCCCAGCACGGACTCGGGGCGTTGGGGTCGTGGCGCGGGAGGCCTGGCCCGCATCTGCTGGAAGTTGTTAATCACACACATGACCTGCAGATAAGGAACAGGGGGAAGAGTTTAGGGTCAGAGCATAGAAAGGTGTCCTCTTTGGTATGCGAGGTCAATCGCCTGATCGATCGGACATGCGAAGTGGGCGTGGTTAATGCCGGAAAGCAAGTGTTGTCATTCCTGCCTTTCCGCCGGAGCTGAAGGCTGTACAGTGATGTTTAGTTTAGAGGATCCACCGGCCGAGGCGGTGAGGAACAACTCGTAAGGCATAGAGAGACTCGAAAGAGGTTCCCGAATGTCATGCACAGAGGTGAGCATCAGTTGCAGATGCCTTTGCGACTCATTCCCAAAGGCCAGATGGACGGGGCCTATGAGGACTTCCCAGGAGTTCTGCATCTGAGTGTGAAATGTAGATGAAAGTATGAAAAGTTACTGGCACCTTGAGAAAAAGTACAAATTCTCACTTCTTGCGGAGGATGAAGTGGCCTTTATCGTTTCAAGTACCTCGAGGTCGGTTCCCAGAGGAGAGAAGAGCGGCGCGGGAGATCGACAGGTGGTGAAGACGGAGCTGAGCCGATTTACCGTTCGCTCTACGTTCCCGCCTTCCCTTCTGGCCGAGAGCTGTTGGTAGTGACCGAAAGAATCCGATCAAGGATACAGGCGCCCGAAATGAGTCCCCCCCCCGCAGGGTGTCAAGGCTCAGAGTTAGGGTGACAATCTCAGCCGTCCTGGAGGGGTTCTGAGTACAGCTGCTGCTCCTCAAGCATCCAGAGGAGCGACATGAGGTGGCTCGGGCATCTGGATGCCTCCCGGACGCCTGCACCAGTGCATGTCCCACCAGGAAGAGGCCCGGAGGAAGACCCAGGACACACCGGAGGGGTGAAGGAATAACTCTGTATTCGCCAGGAAGAGCTGGACCAAGTGGCCTCGAGGGAAGTCCGGCTCTCTCTTAAAAGGCTGCCGCTTACGTGACCTGGCTCCGGACAAACAGCAGAAGATGGATGAGAGGATGGATCGTGGTTTTTTGGGGGGTTGGTCTTGGTTACTTTTAAAGATGCGAAAGACTTAGACATCACCATCAACAGTCCGTCAAATGTGTAACAAGACGTGAACCGCTCCTTTTTTCAAAAGGAATAGCTAAAGAGAAGCGGCGTGGACCCGACCCTCTGGCAACAATGTAACACACGCGAAAACATGTTGCTTTTAGACGCTGAGCAATCGAACAGTGAGCAGTCGTCCTTCAACAGCGAGGTAAGAAGCAAGAGTAGGTCTGACAGAGAAAGGCAAAGAAGGAAACTTTTGCCTGGGCTTGAAACTTTGATTACAGGTAATTCTGCCTTGAATGATAATTCAGGAGTTTGCCGTGGAGACGCTTGAATACACTGTTTTCACAAAGGCCTTTGGCACAGAAAAAGGAAAACATCTGAGGATTTTATTGATCCGTTAAACACAGTCAACTGTTTAAATGCAGAGGTGTTATTCCGAGGCCCTCCACCGTCGAGCCGCCGTCCTCCGCTCTCAAACTCCAATTTCAAAGTAAAATCACCAAACAAGCAGCTTTTCAAACGCTGAAAAACTCCTTAGCTGAATTGATGTCCTCCAGTCAGGATTTTCGACAGCACCACTTGTTCCAGTCTTCAATGGCGTCCATTAAAATGTAGAGGCAGAATTTCAGTCCCGGTCTTACTCCATGACAGGGCTGCTTTCGACACACAAGGTCTTATTCGAGCAACCAAGAAAGTGGGAGGTGGAATCTAGTTTGAATCCTTTCTTAAAAATTGAGATTTCTCTGCTGTCTGTACACAGATGACTGGTCGGCACATCGTCTACATGCTACATGCTTTAGCATCTAGCTTTCTGAGTGGCTCGCCAAAGAGACATACAACTCCCTTATTCGTATGTATTCGTATTCCCATTCACAGATATCCTTCACGCTGTCTTACGCACAGCGACTATTTGCCTGCTGTTAACCGAAAAAGTCGACAGCGACTTTTCATGGGACTTCCCTGCAGGTAGCGGTCCGCGAAGAGAGAAAAAGAAGTTTCAAAGACAGTCTCTGTTCACCAAATCGACGGAGAAGGTCGACGCGGCGTTTTAAGCGGCACGGGCTTCAGGGAAGCATGAAAAGCCGCTCAGCGATGGCAGGATTGTAAGGACACCACGACTGCAGCGGCCGGAACTTTATTCAAGGACCATAATGTCGCCAACATCTTCCCAGTCTTGAAGTCCTTGACGTTAGCACTGGAGTATTCATCTTTGCATTTTGGATGTGCTCCAGATGTTGCTGGACATCCATTGATCTATTGGTCATTTTACAAATATGGATGATTTATTTAGTTTTGTGAATTCTATGTCAACAAACATCCCTCCTTTTTTCCCTGCACTTTGTTTGACATTGATAGCAGCTCAGCTCAGTTGGTTCAAGATATATTAGAGCATTGACAGCATCATCTGCCCGGCCGGTGGGCACTTGACGCTCAATAATGTGAGGTTTCACCCTCCCGTTGTTTGTTCTGGAAGACGTGGCGCTGGGGCAAGAGTTAATGGCTTCTCATGCAGTCGCAGTCTTTTCTGCTCCCCCCGAGACATCCTAACAACTACCCAATTGCTCCACCATTTGCGCGTCAAGTTCAGAACACGGCAATTTGGTGACCAGACGCTTGACCCCACAGCCCCCCAACCCCCGGACACAAAGAGCCGGCGCTGCTCATCCACGTTTTCTGCATGTCTTATTAAAATACCGTGCCTCTTGCTCTGCGCTTCACTGTCTTGTGGTACGTTTGTAATTATAATCACGCGTGAATAGAATTCCAGAAGTCATCAGGGCTAGTCTCACATGTTAGCTCGTCTTCCACAGCCACAGATTCGCAATACACAGCCAAAATGGTTGTCCTCATGAGGAGAGCGTCAGTTTTCAGAAGGACAACCGAAGCTGCTTTGGCTGCGTGGGGACATAGTGGTCCTCTTATCTGTATTGATTAGATAATAATCCTCACCAAAAACACGGCGATGGCTCCCCCGGTGAAGAATCCCGCCAGGACGTCGGACCAGTGGTTGCGGTATTCAGCCACCCGGACCACGCCCACGATCATGGCGAGACAGAGCAGGGTGAGGCTTATGGTAGGCTTGGTCAGTCGCGTGCCTTTGGTCTTGAACACCAGCGTCACATACATCTGTCAGGAAGCGAGCTTGAGTCGGATTACCGTGTCGATTGGGTCACGCAGCCATTAATGTTCGGATCAGCTTCATAAAAGTCCAATGACAAGAACATGGGGTGTTAACCTTCTATTGTATAGCTGTTTACATCAGCGGCTAGCAGTAGCACCTATATATATCTTACTATCATAGTGCATGTCAATGACAAGATTTTTTTATTTTGCATTAGCTTGTTGCTACTGAGTTCTGAAAGCAGAGATGCGGGAAACATAACACCACCTGTCTTCGGCATACGTCAAATTCAGCTCCCCATGGGGGTCGACGCCACTTGAATTTTGTACATCTGAAGGTCTTGCACCGTAGCCAAAGAGGCAAAAGTAACTGGGTGCTAATCACTAGCACTCATAGTTGGTGCAGGCAAACCCATCCGGTAACAGGACTCAGCATTTCATCCATGTTTTAATCACCAAATAAATATCTTAGCGACTTCTGTACGTCGTTCATACTAAAATGGAAATCCGTCATTTGGAGATGTGTACAGAATACTATCACCTACCACTGTGTACAAAGCGGAGTAGATGCTCAGCGCCGCATCCTTGGAAGGGAAGGATTTACGCGCAGACATGACGATCAGCGGGTTTCCAGTGCAGGCGCGGCGCTCTGTGACGTACTGCATGTTGGACTGGCAGCCCAACGCCGTGTAATTGGGTCGGCAGGCTGAGAGGAAGTGAGGCGTTTGGTTGCCCGTCACCACTTGGCCCGCGTTAGCAAAGATGGTGGTGGTGAACAGGCCGAAAGCGTAGACGCCTTGACGGGAAAACGAAGGGGGGAGAGAAATAAAAGTCGGATTCCGCGGAGGGCGAAGAGGCGTGAGAAACAAATGCTTATTAGACATCTGTGGGAACGCACATTCACAACACATAACGGCACCCAGATAAAAGCGGGCGATAATACATTTTCACTTCTGAAAATAGGCCCGGCACGTTATTATCAGCCGGGGGTGTGAAATTGCAACCGAGGGTTTCACCCCGGCTGATGCGTCTCCATATGCAGATTTGTAGACACAGTTTATGATCCAATTAACAGCTGAATGTAGAAGCTCCGGCTGCCAGAGCAGGAAGCCAGGTGGGTCCTTTTTTTTTTTCTTTCTTTTTACAATTCAACTTCGACACATGTTTTCATTGTGGCACACACTCGCCCCCGGATGTAGTGCGGAGAAAGGAGTGTACATGCACGCTTACCCAAGAAGCGTATTATGCGCCTCAGCAAGGGGTTGAAGTAGCAGCAGTCTGCCGTGACGATGGTCTTTTCTTGGGTTCCTTCCGCCTTGGTGAAAAAGGCGCACAGCTCCCCGGCAAGAATCTGAGCGCACAGAGGAGCAGACACCTGTGGAGACCTTGACTCTTCATCGCGCCTTTCAAAACAACACCTCAGGGTGTCGGAGGAACTGACCGAGGGTTAGTTGTTGTGTTTTCTGCACGTTTCCTATTGTGTATGAAGTTGGGCTTTGTTACAAATGTGAGCGTGGAAACAATGCGAGGTCAAAGGCACGGTACACAACATACAATTGTCCAATATAAACCTTATATATGGATATTCGCGTTCGTTATTTCAAACATGAATATTTAGCCAGTGGCTCCCGACAACATTATCAGGGGGGCAATTTTTGCAATGACGACTAAGGTGACCCATTAAACTGGTAAAGGTGACTTGACAATTGTCCCAATTCACGTTAGTCTTGTCAGAACTACACAGCAATACAACCTATAACCAATAGGTGGCGAGATAAACACAAAATTGTTTCCTTAAGATACATAAAAACTACAAGGAAATTACATCGAGGTGCAACACTCGCAGTCCCTCGTTTGTCGCAAAGCTTATGTTCCAGAATCAGCAGCTATAAGCGATAATCCAGGAAGTAGCGACCATATTTTTATTTTGTTCTTAATATATATTTAACATTTTTATGACCATCCCCACTCTCTGATTTACCTTTTCCACACTCTTGTTAACCACACAAACACAAAACTGAGCAGTAACTCTATGAGCAGCGATGGAACGTCAATGTGAAATGGACAAGGCAAGATGCTGAATGCATGCTGTATGCCGGAGACGCAGAGAATGACGCTGCTGTCGCTGAGCCGATCAGAGCCCAGGATACAGAACACCATGCTCTAGAAAAATGCTGAATTTGCCATAAAAATTATTGAAATGATTAATCGGTAAAAATGCATTTATATCTGTGGTATAATCCGCAAAATATAATCATCGCCAAAGGTGCACCGAAATATGGCGAGAGACTATTAAATCGCAGTGATGCCCTTCTCTGGCCTGAGCAGGTAAAGCACGTATGTGCGAGCCCTCCCTGAAGCCTGAAATTCAAGAAAATAAAGGATTTCACATGAGAGTCTATTATAGAACTCGAGGTGTATTCAACTTGAAAATCGCCCCGCAAAGGGGCGGCACTGCACACTGATTGGACATTACATTCAGAGGCAGCTACAATGAAACAGTCAGAAGTGCAATAACAGCGGTAGGTTGTGATTTTTAAAAATTCCCTCCATTCCCGCTCTTTGGTGGTGGGTCGTCCAGGTCGTCATTATCAACGAACCGCCCCTGGTACTTGCCCTTAGTGCAATTATGGTCTAGCAGTGCAACTTCCCATGCATTCAGCCTCACACGGAGTCTGAATAACATTATATCATAATACATACATATTATGACATATTTATATATATATATATATATATACGTCACATAATATTATTCATTATCTACTGCTTATCCTGCACTTGGGGTCGCGGGTGTACTGGAGCCTATCCCAGCTGTCATTGGCTGAGAGGCAGGGTTGCCAGTCAATCAAAGGGCCGCATACAGGGACATACAACCCTTCACTCTTTCATGCGATAAAGGTTCTCAGCACCAGTAACGCGAATTAATCCAATGAGATGCTTGGATCATGGCTAATTTTAATTAGTGGAGACCTTCTGATTAAGGTCAGAGGTCAGAGTTAGTTCACCGTCTGTGCAGCATGGACACTTCCTGTACCAAAGAATTTCATGAAATTTCCATGTACCCTAACTCAATGAATGAATGACATATTTTCTTTCTTTTTCAGATCACGCCGGCAGTTTCCAAACACCGCTGTTCGAAATGCCATTTAACGGTGCGCATAAACACATCCACCCCATCTCGGCAAACCGTCTCCACTTATAAAAGCGTTATACACTAGATAGCGTTCACCCGTTCACACGGGAAATTATACACCGATGGCGGCAGAGCTGTCATGCAAGGTGCTTGGAAACAGCTCGGAGGGTCCAGTGGGCCCAGGGTCCTTACTCAAGGACACTTGCAAGAGTCAAACCACCAGCCATCTGATTGGAGGGACGTCCTACCGACTGAGCCGCAGCCATCCCTCTGGGTGTTTATTCATCTTGTCCATCACACAGCGAGCGGGTGAATGAGTGAAATGCAACAGAAGTCGTAAGATATGCTGTAATTTTTGGACTAAATAAAAAAAAAAAAAAATTGGCCGCACTTGTTTATTAAACAGAAGATGAGACACAGAAAGATTTTTTTTAACTTAATTAGATATGTACATTAAATGTTTTTTTTTCCTAACAGTGCCTGCAACAAGTCTGGTTCAAAAAATCAAAAATACAGAGCGTACCAGGAAATAGTCACTGCTATCTTCATTTTTTTTCCTGCATACTAAAACCACTAAAGTCATCTTTTTCAGTGCCAGAATTAACCAGCCTCAGAATTCCTCTGTCTAACACTTCCTTAGTCTCTCTTTCGTTGTCGCTCTCAATAACACTTGTATAAACCACGCGCGTGTGTTCTGCACCGTCTATGTGTAATTTCATTGGTTTGATGTGACAAGGCTATGAAGCTCGTTAGCCTGTAAAAATCCATAAATTAGCCGTATCGTTTTTTAAGCCGCAGTGTTCAAAGCGTGTGAAAAAAGTAGCGGTTAATAATCTGGAAATTACAGTAAATGTGAGCACGGAATCAAAGCTGCAAACCACAAGTCAGAGATGTATGGGGCTCACCGCCGCACTCTGGATCTATTCGAGGGCCAATTAAAGGTGGCGAAGAGTGCATTTAGACCTGTGAAAGGCAATGGGTACCAGGAATCGTGCAAGGAGCGAGGAAATGCGCTGTCCTATGTTACGAGTGCTACCGAAGACAAAGCTGGAAAGCAGTGGGCGTCAGGCCTTTTTGTTTTTTCCTTTCATACCGAAGCGCTCCAGGCTTTTTAAGTCCATTACTTTAATTTGAGGCAAAGACTTAATCTGGGAGCCGCTTGAGTGGCTCTGTGGACGTGAGACTGTCTGATCCTTTCGATCGGATTCCTTATTTATTCACGTCTAGGGCGATCGTCAGGACAGACTTCCAGGGACTGAGCTGAGAACATTTTTTGTGTTATCCCCGCTATTAAGTCTCCGCCGCTGTGACTTACAGGCTCTGCTTCCCAGCGGTGCCGCTGCAAACGCCCAAATCCTGCTTTGATTGGAAAATATCGTCCGAGCACAAGTTCCTTTCCTGTCTAATCTACACCCGAGTGCTGTTGGCGAATACTTCAGGGGATACATTTTCACTTTTTCATGCCTTTTATTTGGTCCAGCTTTAGTGGAACCACTTTTTTAGTGATTCCAGCTTACTTAATCACACCAAGCTGCATTCTCAATGGGTTTCGGGTTGAAGCTGAATCGCAGGTTTTTCATTGTGATGATACCAATGGGGCTTGGAAAAGGATTGAAATATAATCGAGATAATAAATGTAATCTGGCGAAAAAAGTTATTATGATGTTTGCAGATGACATTGTGATCTGCAGCGAGAAGTGGGAGCAGGGGGAGGAGAATTTAAAGAGGTGGAGTCATGCACCGTCAGGAAAGGATCTTACATACTTAGGGTCAACTGTCCAGAGAAGAGGAGATGAGTACGAGCAGGTTGGAACGGTTGGAGAAAAGTGTCAGTTGTGATAAAAGAGTGAGAGCCAGAATGAAAGGAAATGATGGTCAGATACACTGTGGAGAAGACAGGAGGCAGAGCTGGGGGCAGCAGAGATGGAGATGCTGAGCTTTGGCAGTGAGGAGGGTCAGGAATGAGTCCATCAGGGGGACAGCAGATGTTATATAGTTATGTCGATAGTCAGACTGAGATGGTTTGGACATGGACAGATGAGGAGAGGTGAAGATCTGAGTAGAAGGATGCTGAGGCTGGAAGTGCCAGGCAGGAGGACTAGAGGAGGACCAGACAGGTGATTAATGGATGGAAGGAAAGAGGACAGGAAGTTCCAATAGAGGCAGGCGATTGGCTGTGGCAACCCCTGAAGGGAACATCCCAAAGGACAAGAAGTTCCAACTTTCCCCTCACACAGATTTATCCAGTAGTTTCAGAGAGAAACTTTAATTTGTCAGACTTTTCGAGATTTGATCAACTTCCATATCGACACTAACCGGGTCTTGGTGAAACCGCTCGCTGCCTTGGAAATGACGTCTTGGAGAAAAAGGTTTACAGTTCACAGCAGGCGAGACTCAAACCCCCTTAAAGTTAAAGCATGCAATTCGTCTTAAAACGGAAATTCAAGCCATAAAAACATCCTTTCCCCCCCAAAAGGAGAATTGTTTATATCACTTGGCAGAAATTATGAAAATCACTTCCCATCAAAAACAAGTCAGAGGCCTTCACGCGGACCCTTGACGAAAAGATGGTTGAGGTTATCCAGGGGAAAAGCACAAGCCTTCCATTATCCCTCACCACCTCCGGTGAGCTCGACCTCCGGGCTGCAGAAAAGAAGTGAAAGTCGAGCTAATGGACAGCTCTGAACCCCCATCCCTCGACCCCTGAGACCCCCAGCACTTGTGAACACATCAGGAAGGTCGGACCCCGCCGCTGGCATGGGGATTTCTGCCGCCAAATGGAAGTCAGAGCAGCCAGGTATCGAAAAGGAAAAGATCTGAGTACGGGTGCGCCCAGGTGTGCATTAGTGTTATAACACCGATACAATACACAGGGCGTAGATTTATTCCTCATCACAAATGCGAACCTCTTCATCTCCCGTGTTGCAGCATCGCTAATCCCTCCCGTTTCTCCCGGATCCCTCGTTCTCCCTTAGATCTCCCATTGTTCTATTGTGTTCCCGCTGAAAGGAAAAGTAGGTTATCCATCCTTTGCACCTCTCTGTGCTTTTCAATCCACTCTAAATCTGTTCAGTTACATTCCTTGAAAAAAAAAAAAAAATGAAAAAAAAAAAGAAAAGAAAAACGCATTAGCGTGACCGCTGGCTGTTTTATTGTATTGTCACCAGACCGGTCCCTTTCTGTATTTTCATTATTTCCATTTCCCAATTACCTCACCGTGTTGTCGTTAACAAGTGGAAATCTCTGCCGCCCACCAAAAATGCTTATGCTAATATCGTAATATCTACTGGTGCTAATGCAACAGTGTACTAGGAACACAATAATAATACACAACCACTTTACAGTCTAATTGTGATGACTCCTGAGTTGTGTGCAACTGCATTGTATTGAATTCTACTTACTCGTGTAATAATTTCGGAATAATGCTCGGGTAAGAATGGAGTAAAGCAAACCTCAATTGTGTTTCAACAATGCAATTCAATGAAATGTGTATGTACAAATACATATACATGTAGGATATATACATGTAGATATATATATGCGTGTGTGTGTATGTGTGTGTGTGTGTGTGTGTGTGTGTGTGTGTGTGTGTGTGTGTGTGTGTGTGTGTGTGTGTGTTTTTTGTGTATGTGTGTATATATAAAAAAACACATATAGATATATATATA
>CAAKHD010012151.1:21953-34453 GCA_901007705.1 Fistularia tabacaria
TTTTTTGGGGGGAAGAAAGCGGGGGCGCCCCCCCCCCCCCCCCGCAGGGTGTCTGTGCTGTCCCATAGAGATGGACTGGAGCTCAGCGATCAGGTTGGGGCCCCGGAGTCGAGCTGCTGCTCCTCCATTATCCCAAGGAGCCAGAGAAGCTGTCTCGGGCATCTGGTCAGGATGCCTCCTGGATGCCTCGCTGGTGAGGTGTTTTGGTGCACGTCCCAACTGGTGGTAGCCCAGGGGATGGCCCAGGAAGCGCTGGAGGGACTATATTTCCCAGCTGGCCTGGGATGATGCATACCAATTAGAGAACCCCACCCCCACCCCCCATGAACGGGGTGCACGGGTTGCATGCAAACTCCACATTATAACCCCCGGTCAGAATCAAAACTCAGCATCTCCGTGCCTCCGTGTATTCAAATGTATATTTTCATCAAAAAGCAGAAAGCAACAGAAAACATCAGTCATTCAATCCTACGTCAGTACTCACAATTTCAAAATATTACATTTGAGATTGAAATATTAGTATGTGATAGTGTGCAGAGGAGAGGGGTGCAGCAGAGGAAGGACGCTCTCTGCCTCTCGTATTTTACATCTAGTGCACCAGGCGCAATGACATGACCTAGCCGTAGCATAGTGCTGTGATTATACACGAAATGATGATGGGATCAGAAAAAAAATTGCCAGCGAAGCAAAGTTGACAAGGTGATATTAATTTTTAAATATTGTGCAAAAGGACGGCGTGGTGGCTCAAATCCAAGTCAGGGCCTTTCTGTGTGGCCTCTCCCATTTCTCCCTGTGTTGGTTTCCTACGGGATCTCAGGTTTCCTCCCACAGTCCAAAACATGCGGGTGGTTCCTAAATTGTCCAGGCGGGTGAATGACAGGTTGAATGGCTGGGTCTCTATATGATGTTTCAAAATTGTTTGTCTCTACATGATGTGAGAATGAAGGAGTGAATGCTTGGATGTTCATATGATGAGAGGATGAATGGTTGTACGTCTTCGCATGACGTGTGAATGAGTGAGTAATTGGCCGTGCTTATATGATGTGAGGATGAGAGGATGAATGGTGATATACAGTATCTCTATATCGTCTTATGCCAACCACATATGTAAAGATTTGGAAAAGCTCACATCGAGAATCAAGTTCTTCGAGTTTTAACGCTCAGCCTGGTCTCAGACCTGACTGAGATTTTACAAGGACTGTGGATCTTACATCGAAAGACTTTGCAAAGATTCGGAAAAGACTCGTGGAAAAACTACGACTAGATTCTTTCAGTAATTTTTATCCCGCCATGCAACGTTTTCAGCGGGTATTTGCAGAGCCTCTGCTGTTCCACTCCATCGCTCTTCCTTTTCCACTCGGACGTGATACTTTGGAGAGTTGAAATCATACAAACCGTGTTGTTCTACCCACGGCCCCACCATCCGCTCCTCTTTCTGGACGGTCCACACTGAGCGGGATGCCCTTCACCGTTCCTGCCCATCCACACCGCCAATACCGCTCTGGCGATTGTTTTTGTCTACCAGGTTACCCTTTTCCGGTTTTGTCGGAGCTCATCTATTGGTTGTTGATTGTGTTACATCACCATGAAGACTGAAAGACCCGTGATATCGATATTGTCGTAAATCCCCCAAACTAGGAGAAGACTGATCTAAGACTGCTAAAATGAATACCTTATATTTTCCGACGGAGGTGGCAGGACACACGCTGCAACTCCGGTAAGATTTGAGATGTCCTCACGACTTTAAGGTATGTGTCAGCGACCTTGAAAATCGTGAGGTGTAAGCCCGTTATTTTAAGGATCGGACGATATGTGGCCCTGCGATCGACTGGCAATGACAGCAAGGATAGGCTCGAAAACCTCTTAATACTCTGAGCGCAGGATAGAAGTATTGAGAATGAATGAATGAATGAATGAATGCAAGGCAAAGCCAAAGGTATCTCCTATTTGCACTGAGGTTTCAAAACCAAGCGCACAGCGAGGAGGCATCTGACAGGCTCGGAGGACCTCGGCGGTGGATCTTCACTCGTTAAGCTGAAACACGGAGGATCACATGATTTACACTATGAACAACCGTACGCCCTTGTACATAAATAGCTTTTTCCGATAGAAAGCAATTCCTGTCTGCCAGTCGTCGCAAAAAGTTACGTGAGAGAAGGTTTAATTAACTTTTATCTCCGGTGTGTGACTCTGTACTCGGAGCGCATCTTCTTCCTGTCTCCCATCAGCTAATCACTCTTTGTCGACGCCGTTCTTTTGCCCAATCAGCTCCTTTCCCTCTGCCTGTCACGACGTCTCCCTGGTCTTGTTACGCCGGCTCCCCCTGACTTTCTTTCTTCTTTTTTTTTTTTTTTTGCCTTTTCTTTATTCCTTTTCTCCGCTTCCTCCCAACTCCTGCTGAATTCAGCGTCGGGGCGAGCGCGCCGGGGCCAGGTGCGAAGCGCGAGCGCATTTCAGGCTCAGTGCTTTTCATCTCAGTTCGGCTCCAGCCGGCAGCAGCAGCAGAGAAACACACACCCCCTACACACGCACACACACACGCACGCACACACACACACACACACACACACACACACAAACAGCCTCCCAAAAATGAATTGCTTTACTTTCTCCACATTTTTCTTTCACACACTGGCTTTGTGTTTTTTAATACATCCGCCCATATCTGCTGCTTCCCGTGATAATTACAGACAACCCTAACATCTGCCGCTTTCTGGATTGCTGCTTTTACGCGTCCCTCTCAGGGTCAGCGGGGTTACCGCCCTGCAGCTCGCCGTGCTGCACGCTCCTTCAGCGCCGCTGCAGATACGATACACCAGACGTGAATCACAATTCACAGCGTCTCCACATCAGCGCTGTTTATTCTGCAACTGTCAATCAAAGTGCTTTTCCTTTTTCCCCGCGCTCTATTTTCAACGCGCGACGCATTTCTCCCATGCACATGAACATACCTTCCTCTCCCGGACTTTATGTTGACGTGCACGCGTCAATCGGACTCTTACCGTGAGGGTGGGAATGGCTGTGACGAGGGAGTAGATCAGCACGGGGGGGATCTTGCTGGTGTCATCCGGACCAGGGTACGGTTTGGAGAACGTCTTGTCGTAGCAGAAGAAGCCCTGGATGTGCACCGGGAAGGTGTCCGTGTACTCAAAGTAGTAAGCCAGGAGAACCGTCCCGGCCATGATCACCAACTGGAAATAGAACATTATCTCTCTGTTAGGAGGAGAACGGGCGAGAGGTGAAGATGCGGGAGGGTGGGAGGAGGAAGAGGAGGAGAGGAAGAGGGAAGAGTCAAGTCCCCGTTCCCCTCCGCCACGAGGAGATGCATATGAAATGGGAAAGAGAGAGAGAGGGAGAGAGGGAGGGTGAGAGAGAGGAAATGAGACTTTCAGGGTTTGGGAAAGTGGGGCGTATGAACATGAGTGGAGGGCTTCGCGGCATCATTGCGATTGAAAGGAAAAGAGAGAGAGCGAGAGACCTTTATGCCGCCGGCACTTGTGTGTGTGCATGTTTTTACATCTTTGTTCGTGTGTGTGTGTGTCTACATCGATGTGTGAGTTCAGGGCACGTGCGCCGAAGAGTGAAGGGTGCCTCTGCAAACACATGTTCCCCCGACAGCAGCTGGCATCTGTATGGAAAAGCGAAGCTAAAAAATTACCTCTGCTAGCTTCTAAAATTGACCTTTTTTTTAGCAATAATGTCATTTGGAGTAATCATAGAATGGTTGATGCTCTTCATAACTTCAACATGGATCTGTTGTGGTCTAGAGTTGTGAAATTAACATAAACTTGATCTTATTAAATGATACACTGATGAGGTCTTCATCTATTGATGGATTCACAAACTACCCCCTTGAGCTGGAACGTCTGTCCTTCAAAAGGAGGCGTCCAGGGGGGAAAACGTCAAATCCACCGGCAAAGACAAATGACATCTGATAGCATCCGAAATATTTCAGATGCTCAATATTCGCCGAATGTAGATATAAAAATATGCACGTCGATGTGCATTTGAACAGAGTCTTGTTTTTCGGTTCGCGCTGCTTCATCATTTCTATTTACTCATTCATCCCTTGAGGGGAGTTGTCTGTTGTTGCGCGTCGTTGTCATGGTGACAATATAACGAGAAAAAAAAAACAGGTTTGTCGTTGATATTTTTAGCCGCTCGGCTTCGGAAAAGATCAGTAAACATCGGTGTTTTTCCAGCCCTGGGATTAATTATTACGCGCTCTGACCGACGCTTTGAAACATTCCACCCTAGCGTTCCCCTCCCTGATGGGATATTAACAATAGAAGACTGTTTGTTATGGACTGGACTTCCCAAACTGATGCTGTATGAATGGCGCTGCTCTGCCCCGGTGAGTTGTAATCAATAGCGCCCTAACGCAGGCTCATTCCCGGCGCGTTCAACAAGTGGTGTCGGTGACTGGTGTTGCTTCTAACCGCGCACGGTCTTACTAAGCACAGTAGGCGGCTAAATAGATAGCTAAAGGTATTTAGGTGCTGGGTAAAATCCCGGCTACAAAGTCATTTAAAAGATGAGCTACTGTTTGGTGCGTAGACACAGAAAGCAGTCAGAACCTGTGCCCCACCTGAAGGCAGAGGGAGGCTACCTTCTCATCCACGGGGTTAAACCACAACATATAGACACTGAACCGCAGGACAGTAAGTATGCCCACACCTGCTTGGCTGCTTGGCGCTTCTCACTGGTAGAAACTGCAGAGTGGAAAACAATCCAACCCCTCTCAAGGATACTGGCTCCGGAGCTCAAGCTGTGCGTCGAGGCGAGTCCCACTATATCTAGCTGGAACCACCACACCGGCTCGGGCCCGTTCCCCACCAGAGATATGTGGGCCTGGCTCCAGCGGGAGGCCCCGTGACCTGCATCCAGACGAGGGAAATCAAGGTCCACAGTTGGACCAGAGCTCGGACATGTATGCCCCGGTTGACCCTGCAGGGGCCATAAGACCCTTGACAACTGAGTTGCAAACTCTTCCACCATGATGAGGCTGCCCCGGGTTTGTTTTGTTGATGGAAAAGCAATGTGGTACATTCATCTGGGGGCCCAAAGCACACTGGAAGCTGCAAAGGTACAGTTAAGCGCCATGGTGACATAAACGCCAAATAAAGCAAACAGCTTGAGTCTCATGCGGGTTGGTGACTCTCCAAAGAATGTAGCCGCCACAGTTTCGTTTTTATGATCTACGATCACACAGTACACGATCATTCATCAAGTCTATATTTGGATAACACAGACTTTCCCATTGCACTGGTTGGTGCACTGCTGGACCAGAGCCGGGGTGATTTCGACCGCATGAAAATTTAACAGCCTTGCAGAGAGCTGCTCTTGCTCCCTATGTTTACTTATATTGAGTCAAAAGAAACATTGCTAGAAATCCGAAAAACTCATTGCACGAAATACCATCTGGTGCCATTTGAAGGCACGGGAGATAATTCACGCAAGATCCGCAGGAAAACGACTTCCCCCAATGCTGTGGCATATTCAGATTTCTGCGGTGGCTTTGGTTCAGCCTTTCTCAGTGACTCATCTTCTGATTTTCAGCTTCGTCCTCAACGTCCCGTTTTAGATCCAAGCTAAATTGGGATCACGTTTTCGATGCCTCAGCCTTCCTTCGTATCAAATAAAATACACTCCGGTGCCCAGAATTTTCGAGCTGGCGCCGCGCCACCTCTCGTTTTCCCACTAAAATTAAACCAGCTTAGCTGTAGCATCTTTGAAAGAACCATCTGGAAGGGGGGACTTGTCTGGTCTGTCATGACCGAAGGGACCAAAGACATCAAAAAAATCCATTTACTGACAGCAAGGGAATAGTTTGGTAGTCAAAATTATTTTCTCGATCACAATATCGTACCCTTTATGACCTTTAAGCTACGCTTTCTCTTTTGTCAAGTTGCACTTCTATATAAGACAATGACCTGAGAATTAGATCTGGTTTGCATGGGATGAGTGGAACACCGACTGCTGTGTTCCTGGCCTTGTTTACCTTGTTCCATTCCTCTCTGCGTTCTCCTCCCCCTGCAGGTTGGACGGTTTACGGAGGTTTGCTGCTGCGCACCCGTTTCCTTTCTCTCCTTTCTTGTCCAGATGGACTTAAACTTCCCGCCTCCTCTGGCTTGGGGCTAGATCATGGTCAGCACCTACTCCTGTGTCTGCTTCGTAACCTGAGTCCCTATCCTGGAAGATGTCGACCCCTCTGTGCTATGCTGCTGATGTCGTTCCAGTCCCTGATCCACGGGGTCAAATTGCTGGAGGATCCTGGAAGTCCCTGACCCCCTATTGCATGCACTCCCTCTACAGGAAGGCCCTGGATGATCCTGATCCCTTTCGCTATGTTGCCGATGTCCTTCCTGTTTCTGACCCCCTGTGCTAGGCACACCCCATACTGGATGATCCTGAGCCCTCGCGCTTCGTTTGCTGATTTCCTTCCTGTTCCTGCCTCCCCTTACACCACTCCATTCTCCCTTTAATCCAGCTGATCTGCATTGCGTGTCCTGCAATACAAATTTTCCTGTTTTCCTGTCAGTTGCCCACTAACAGATGCATACGTAATGTGTACTTTTCCTTTCGGCTGCTCCCTTCAAGGCTCGCCGCACTCCCATCTAACACTCTCTTCTGCAATTTTCTCCAACTTCCTGTCCTCTTTCACTCCCTCCATAAATCTCTAAGGCCACCGGCATGGCAGTTCCAACCTCAGCATCCTTCCACCCAGATCTTCACCCTCCCTCCTCTGTCCATGTCCAAACCATCTCAGTCTGACTTTATCCCCAGAACACCAAACATGTGCTGTCCCTCTGACGGACTGGTTCTGGATCCTACCCATCCTTTGCCCTACAAAAGAGAACCTCAACCCACCCCAACCCATGTATGTATGTGTGTGTGTGTGTGCGTGTGTGTGTGTGTGTGTGAGTCTCCGAAGCCACAAACTCCAGCTATAAACTTAACATGACAAAGAAAGATCTCCATAAATTATACGCACTAATGGAAAAGCAGTTTCTCGCTCAGCAGGAACTCATTTTTTTTTCTCATAAACCTGCTGGGTGTACCACTTAGATAGCAAAGCGCATTAATCTGGAGGCTAATGGAAAACATCCGCGCCGAGCTCCCTGCCCAGGTTACCCTAATTAATTCAACACACGGTGGAGGCCGTGCTCCGTAGATCAGCTCAGAGAATTCCGCTGGAGTGTTATTCAGGTGTCAGTCGACATGTTGATATTTTGCCGGTATTGTACCAAATATGGGATTCAGGAGTGAAGGCGAGTCAACATCTCAGCCGGCGTGTCGTCTTCCTCTGAAAGGGCAAATCACCTTCGGGGCGGCTATCACATTTCCAACGGCGCTAGAAGAAGAGTTTTTGACCTTTCCTCGGCTGACTCCCTACTCTTACCCGATAACGGTGTGCATGACATCATAAATGTCATCGCATCTATCTAGCTTTTTTTCATAGTAGCCGCCGCCTTAAGAGCGCGGCTTGAGTACCCTCTGGTACCCTTTGTGCTTCCTCCTCGTGATTTCATCCGTCCGAGCGCTGCACTCACAGACTACGCCCGGCCGGAGTGATGCCAGGAGGCGGCTCGCTGACATCAACAAGTCTGAAATGAAGACATTCTGGGAATGAGTCCACGGTACACCAACTGCCGACGGCGTGTAAGTGACCCGCCGGAGTGACCTCGCTGAAGCTCTTAAAATAAGACCGCCATCCCGCCGTCTCCTAACCTGGATTTAAAAACAAACATGTCTCTCAAAATGTCTCGGCAGAATTGAACCTCCAGGAAGGCTTTTGATTATAAAAACTGATGTTGTGTAGTGATTGGACGCAACACCGCGTCTGATCCACAGGGTTCAACATTCTCTGTTTCTCCATCTGCGAGGGAATCACATTTGTTCTTGCATTGCAGCGATTGCGGTCGAACGGCGGTTTGCGCTTCTGCCTCCCTGCAAGAAGATCCCTGGTTTGATTCTGACAAGATCTGTGTGGAGTTTGCATGTTCTCCCTGTCTCTGCTGGGGTTTCCACCCACAGTCCAAAGACATGCAGGAGGTTCAATTGGAGACCCTGAATTGCCCAGACGTGGGAATGAGAATGACAGTGAAGGGTTGGTTGTCTCCACATGGGGCCCAGAGATCAACCGGCGACCGGCTCGAGGTGAACCCGCCTCTCGCGCGTTGACAGCTGGTATAGGCCCCTTCCCTCAGGCACTCCCGAATGCATAGATAATAAATGGTGCGATATCTTTAAAAGGGATTCCAGATGAAACACAAAACTGCTATACCCCAAAATCTATCTGAGTCACTTCCTCGAAGCCATCTCGGACTTTTCAATTCCTTCTTCACGCTGGAGCCGCACTGCCCCCTCTCTGCTCGGTGACGTAAATCGATGACCCGCCGATATCACGGCCCGATCCGGTGGCGCAGGACGAGAGACGGTAGCGCCCAGAAAAGCTGTTCATATAATTTTATCCGCTGAAAAGAGAGTATCTCATCTCGGAGCCGAGTCCGGGGGGCGGGGGGGGTCCGTCCGTGATGTTCTCGCTCTCCCTCTCTCCGGCCCTCTCCTCGGAGGCCGCTGTAGCCGTGTCGTCCGAAAGAGCGGTTTTGTGTATCACAGGGGAGGATTTCGAGCAGAAGGACGGAGGGGCACGGGGGTCCGACATCAGAGACGCGGCGTCCATTAGAGGGAGGCCTTCGGCGTACGCTACGCTGCACACGGCGAGCGAAGAGCTGCGAGGGCGGGAGAGGGTCGGAGACGGGGCGGAGTTGCGGCACCGCGGATTGCTTTTCCTTTTTTTTTTTCCCCTCTGTCTTCGATTCCACCAGGGAAGAAGTCAATCGCCTCCTTGTCAAAATCAAGAAATACACCCACCCTCCCCCCGCATGCACATTGTTGATCGGTTTGAATTCAAATTGCTTCCTGCTGAAATCATAACGCTGCACCTATAAGGACCATTCTTGTTGTACATTCTGCAGCCTGACATATGCTATTTGAAGAACTGTCTGAAAAAACTACAAAAATGGAGCCATGCATGCATCATTTGCGACCAAGTTGTCCAGACGTGTAAGTGAGAGAGTGAACACTTGTATGTCTCTATTTGTTGCCCTGTGACCGGTCCAGCGTGAAGCCCATCTCTCACCCAGTGACAGCAAGGATGGGCTCCAGCACCCCGACAGCCCTCAGCGCAGGATAGGCAGTAAAGATAATGAATGAATGAATAAGCTGGTTGACACTTTACATGACAGCACCCACTTCTATAAATGAGCTGCGAGTGTTTCTAAAGTGGAAAAGTGCTATGAGTGTACACAAACAACCAAAACATGGAAAGCCAGGGGAAGAAGTGTCGTCCCTAGCAAAGGCGGTAATGTAGCAAATGTCAAAACTGCACATTTTCTTGTGTTTCCGCCGAGTGACCCGCCGTGAGGCGACAAAGTGCAAAGCACTGAAAAAAGATGCATAATTGAGGAGCCGGAGAACAGCGCCGGCACATTTTTTATTGTTGTAGTGCGTTGGTGTCCCACCGTCCAACAAATTGCCAGTGCGTCCGCCAACCGCCCCCTCCTCCGAACACACACACACACACACACACACAAACACCACCTCCTGCTTTCAAATAAATACCAGATCTGTGGGGTTAACTTCTGTGAGCTGCCACTGTAGAGGCGGCCGGTGCTTATCACGCCGTCTCAGCGGGAGCCGGGGGACAGATCTCTGGTCTGTCATGCTGGGGTCCCCGCTGACACAGAGTCGGGGGGATGGGAAGAAAGGCATACCGTACGGGCCATTCATTCCCCGTATGACGCCTGTCAGAGTCCGGGCCGCATCGCCGGCACCAAGCAGTTTTGTTCCCAGTGAGGGCTGGACTCGACCCGGGGCTGCACTTTGTCACCGATTCTGTACATAACCTTTATGGACAGATCCTCAAGGCGCAGCCGGGGTGTTCAGGGGTGATCCGGTTCGGTGACCTTAGGACTGGGTCTTGTTTTTTTACAGAAGAATGCTGAGGTCAACAGGAGTGGATGGTTGTAGGTTGTACGTCTCTATATGTGGTCTTGCGATCGACGGGCCCGGCCTCTCGCCCAATGGCGGTCGGGATAGGCTTCCCTGTGACCCTGAGTGCAGGACAGGCAGTGTAGATAATAAATGACTGAATGATAAATACTCAATGAATAAGGTGTTATCAGCAGTTTGCAAAAGAGCGCAAGGAGTTGCACAGTCAAAGCTCCGACGGTGTATTTAAGGGGGAAAGACGTGGAGGGGTGAGCCCCGGAGAGAGAAGGCTGCAGAGCTAGTGAAGCATTCAGAGAGCAGCCGGAGTCCCGGAAGCAGAGGAGAAAAGAGGACGAGGAGGAGAAGGAGGGGGGAAGAAACCGGGGATGAAATAAGAGGAGCTCCTCTTTCTTCATGCTTGATTATTCGAAATATACGTGATTGTTATCTGGACCCTAAGATTTGTTTTTCCTTCAGCCCGTCAGTTAACTTCAAGTTGTCTTCCTTAACTCAGAATACTAGAAACCAGGGGTGTCAGACTCATTTTCCCCGAGGGTCACATCAGCATAATGGTTGCCCTCAAAGGGCCACATGTAACGGTAACAGCATAAATGTAACTAAATGTCATGTAAAATAAATGTAATGTGAAATAACTCTGAATTTACTACCCACATAAAAAATGTTCCACATGCATTTGCATACGTGTAAAAAAAAATTGTTTTGCAATATGTTTTCTATTGTCAGGTTAAGAAACCCGCTTGAAAGAAAAATATAATCCAACACGAGTTATGACATGAACTTTGCTCAACACCTGTTTGTTACAATCGAATGACTGAAAAGGTACAACCAACAATCGGTACTAACCAACACTCCTTCGTAAGACATACCGTTTTTTCTCCTTCGAGCACAAACATGTTTTCGCTTTCCCATCTTTCTTGAAACCGCCTTCCGTCTGCATCAACCGTCCCTTCGCGGGGAACATGATCGACATGAATTGTGGGAAATGTAGTTTATGGCCAATGCACACGTTTGACTAATTTATTTGAAGACAATCGGACTTTTTAAGAGGTTCTCGCGGGCCATATAAAATGACGTGGCGGGCCGCATTTGGCCCGCGGGCCTTGAGTTTGACACATGTGCTGTAAACACATCCAGAAGACATTAAAAGAACGTTACTCGCCCTCCACTTCCAGAGGCGTAAAGCAGTCGAAGCTACACCCAGGTGGTGGAACCCGGGTGCAGGGTAAGACGGGGGGGCACGGGCCCGACGACGGCCTCTAAATTCAGGTGTTCACCGGGAGCAACTCACAGATCAAGAAGCTCTGAAGCACTGCCTGGCTTTTCGGAGGAGGTCGGCACTGATGAAGCATGCTCCACCCTGGCTCAGAATGAGGTGAAGCACCTCAGAACTCACAGGAGTCTGCTCTTTTCTGATCTCCCAGGGGCTTGGAGGGTAACGGGGGTGCTCTGAAAGCTCACGAGTGATTCTCTGGATCTTCAGGATAATTCCTCAGGTGAAGCTCCACATTGCCGATGGGAATGCTGATCACGTGGTTGGATATCCTCCTCCTCCACCCACAGTCAGAGCCAATCAGACTCTGTATCTTCATGTACCCAAAACCAGCTCCTCTCCTGGACTGAGTTTGCATACAAGTCAAGCCGCCCCGATGGCTCTTACCGCCTTGTAATTCTGTCCCTTCACTGGGAGCTTGCAGGTGGGTAGCCTAACGCCGCAACTGGAGTGGCGACGGGGTCGGGGGGACTGCTGAACAACCACAGCCACCTAAAGCATACATGGGGAAGGTCTGTATAGGGGCGCTGATGTTTGATACGGTTATGTCTCTTTATGTACGTGATGCAAGCATGAATGGATTCCAAGCATCGCTGGGCTCTTTTGGATTTCAACCCTTTTTTCGACTTTTCCGCTCATGCCCAGTAGCACACCACTTGCACAAACTGTACCTTCCACTCCCGCTTTTTTTTTTTTTTTCCAGAATTCTCCAATTTCCGCCTCCGGCTGATGACTTTTGCATTTCGCGTCTTCCCTCCCGCAGATTGTCTCACAGGGGCATCGATGTTGTTTGTCATCTCGCCGGCAGAAAACAGGTGCGAAAGCACACAAATCAATTTGAAGGAAAGGAGAAGAGGCGCCGAAAAGGGGGACGCGGATGTGTTCTCCGGCTCGTCTCAGCACGTCGCTCAGGTGTTAATAAGTCTTGTGTTGCAGGAGGTTGTGCGCGCCCAAAATGATTGTCTTTGTTTTACCCCCAAAAGCCATTTTATTCAAGTGAGAGAAATAAGCGTGAGGTGATGTTCATGCCACGCACCCTGTTGAGATGTCTGTCTCTATGAATGATTTGGAGAGTTGCCACTGGAGGCTTTCCTTTTAAAGGTTTCTGCTGTTACAACAGTGCCCTCTAGTGGTTGCACTGCGGCTGCATCTTTTCCTCCTGGAAACTCAGCACATACAGAATAATAATCCTAAATAAGTCCTTATCGACCGA
>CAAKHD010012154.1:0-12063 GCA_901007705.1 Fistularia tabacaria
AATACTGACTTCTGCTCTCAGTCTAGTTTCCACGACTCTCTCCCATAACTTCATTGTGTGGCTCATCAACTTTATGCCTCTATAGTTACTGCAATTCTGCACATCCCTCTTATTGTTAAAATGGGCACCATCACACTTCTTCTCCACTCTTCAGGCATCTTTTCTTTCTCTAAGATCCTGTTGAATAATCTTGCCAGAAACTCTACCGCTGCCTCTCCTAGACACTTCCATACCTCCACAGGTATATCATCTGGACAAACTGCCTTTCCATTCTTCATCCTCTTCAATGCCCTCCTCACTTCACTTTTACTAATCTCTGCTACTTTGTGGTCTACAATAACCACCTCTTCTACCCTTCCCTCTCTTTCATTTTCCGCATTTATCAGCTCTTCAAAGTACTCTTTTCATTTTCCCTTCACTCTTCTAGCATCTGTCAATACATTTCCCTCTCTATCCTTAATCACACGGACATAATGTACATCCTTTCCGTCTCTATCTCTCTGTTTTGCCAACCTGTATAAATCATTCTCTCCCTCCTTACTGTCCAACCCAGCATACAAGTTATCGTATGCCCTTTGTTTTGCCTTTGCTACCTCTATCTTTACCTCACGCTGCATCTTCTTGTACTCCGGTCTGTTCTCTTCAGTCTCCTCAGTGTCCCACTTCTTCTTTGCTAACCACTTTCTCTGGATACATTCTTGCACTTTCTCATTCCGCCACCAGGTCTCCTTATCCACTTTCCTTCCAGACGACACACCGAGTACTCCCCTACCTGTCTTCCTGATCACAAATAGCTGTAGTTGTCCAGTCATCTGGTAGTTCTCCCTGACCACCAAGAGCCTTTCTCATCTCCTCCCTGAAAACCATAGAGCACTCCCCCCCTTTCAGCTTCCACCACTTTGTTCCCTGCTGTGCCTTTGTCCTCTTGATCTTCCTTGTCACCAGAGTCATCCTACAAACCACCATCCTATGCTGTCTGACTACACTCTCACCTACCACTACTTTGCAGTCACTGATCTCTTTGAGATGACCTCGTCTATACAAGATGTAGTCTACGTGCGTGCTCCCACCTCCGCTCTTATAGGTTTACCTATGTTCCTGTCTTTTCTGGAAAATCGTTTTCACAACAGCCATTTCCGTCCTTTTTTGCAAAGTCTACCACCATCTGTCCCTCTACATTCCTATCCTTGATACCGAACCTGCCCATCACTTCTTCATCGCCTCTATTGTCTGCACCAACAAGTCAATTGAAGTCTGCACCAATGACCACTCTCTCATTTCTGGGTATATTCTGCATCAATTCATCTAACTCATTCCAGAACTTCTCCTTCTCCTCTAACTCACATCCTACCTGTGGGGCATAGCCACGAACAACATTGAGCATCACACCTTCAATTTCTAGTTTCAGTCTCATAATTCTATCTGACATTCTTTTCACCTCCAGAACATTCCTAACAAACTCCTCTTTCCAGATAACTCCTACTCCATTTCTCTTTCTGTCAGTATCATGATAGTACAACTTAAAACTTGCTCCCAGACTTCTAGCCTTACTACCTTTCCACCTGGTCTCCTGGATGCACAGTATATCCACCTTCCTTCTCTGTATCATGTCAACCAACTCTCTACTTTTTTCTGTCATCGTCCCAACATTCAAAGTCCCTACTCTCAGTTGCAGACTCTTGCCTTTCCTCTTCTCTTTCTGCTTCCGAACACGCCTTCCTCCTCTCCTTCTTCGACCCACAGTAGCCCAATTTCCATTGGTACCCTGTAGGTTATCGGCACCAGTGGCGGTCGTTATTAACCCAGGCCTCAACCGATCAGTATGAAATTTTTAGGTTTGATTCGCATATTTGGTTTTGGCCAAAGTTTTACGCCGGACGCAACCCTCTGCATTTATCCGGGCTTGGGACCGGCTCAGGGAGACACTGGCTTTTGCCCCCCCGAGTCCGGCTCCAGAAGACACCGGCCTGTGCCGCCCTTAGGCTGCATTCACACATACATACTGTATATATATGATATATAGATAGATAGATAGATAGATAGATAGATAGATAGATAGATAGATAGATAGATAGATAGATAGATAGATAGATAGATAGATAGATAGATAGATAGATAGATAGATAGATAGATAGATAGATAGATAGATAGATAGATAGATAGATGTTTGTATGTGTGTATTTAGTTTTTGTCATCCTAAGCTTGTGTCATTATGATTTGTTCCATTTTTCCTCCATCTACTCAAGAGTAACATGGCCTTAGCTTTCCTCCCTTAACCCAACCGTTATCTTATTTGTCATTTAATGCGATGAAAATGCACCCGGTGTCCGTGTATGCCAGTGTAGCATTAAGTTTAGGTCTGTGAGAAAAACACTGAAAGCGATAAAATCATCACAACTAGAAGGGCAGTGCATAACTCATGGGCGTTTGCAATGTTACATTTTTCACCACCACAATTGTCTTTATTAAGGGTATTATCGAAAGACAAAATGTATCATAAACTGATTTTAAAACATCTCATTTGGCACAAATGAGGTGTTTAATAAGATGGCAGCACCATCAAGTTGTTATCTAAGTTACTTTTTCCCTTGAGTTATGAGCATCAATTAAATGATTTCTTATAATGGTCGAAAGCTCTTGTTATACCCCATATTAAAAACAGAAGGTCGTCATAGAGACACAGAAATTTACAGTTTCAGAACTGAGGATTTATGTATTATTTTGTTGCATTTGTAATGACATATACGTCACATCCTGTCCGTCCACATCGCAGGGTTTTGTAGCAGCTCCCCCGATTTTCAGTATCATTGAGGATGATTGTAACTCGGTTGCATTTTTTGTTATTCTTATTGTTGTTGCTGTTCCGAACGCTATTTTCTATTGTTCATGTATTTTATAAAATGACTGATAATTATCACTTCACACCGCGCTGAAATTTTATTGGTATAAATGTTTTAGCCCTGGTCCGTAGCCCCAAAGCAACCTTTTCCAAAATTGATGATTGCTCTGGGTTAATGAAGGCCAGCCTCATTCCCTCATGCTTTCTTCTGCTTAAACATTCTCTGCAGTTCCACTTGTCCTTTGCAGGAATCCCACAGTCGAGACAGACTGGAGCCGAGCACATGCTGAACCACCGTTAGTACAACTGATGAACTGAATGAGGAACGAATGACCATTCAGACTTAGTTTGCATATTCTACCATGGCATTTAGCGACAAATGAAAAAACACAGAACCGGCCTCCTGTTGAGTTGTAAATTTAGCATAAATGGCTTCACGGGTAAGTAGAATAATTAGTATGCCATTACTTCAGGGGTAAATACAGCACCTTGTCTTCAGGAAGCCAATGTAGGCTTTCTAGAATATGAATAACCGCAATAAAGAACTTGCACAGACTAATTATTTCTGTCCCTCAATTGAAGGTAAGTGTGTAAAACATAGTTTGACCATCTGTGAGTATATGTGCGAGAGTAAGACAGGCACTGAGGAAAAAGAAGGATGATGTTGCATTAATGCACTGCAACACAGAAGGACCAAATGGTGAATCCCCACACATGGTTACATGAGGTTGGGAATGGAGATAAAATCTCTGCTGTTATGTTTGAGGAGGCATGAGGTCTTTCCATGTGGTCTGCGACCGTCCCCTGTAACAGCTCCAGAATGTATCTGGCACACTCCAGGGCATGGGAGGAGATATTGACAAATATAAAATGACTTGAGGTTGCTTTGTCAAGCAATATTTTGTGGTCTAAAAAAAATGATTCTGTTATGATTTGACAAGTATTGGTGAAATAGGCGTGGGTGTACTTCAACAAGAGCACTATCCCCCCCCACAGGATTACTATTACCTTCGAACCTCTTGTGGTTTTTAACGATTTCAGAGGTCCTTTGTGATCATAATCCGACGATAATCTGCCATGTCCATAATTTAAAAGAAATAATCTCCAAATGACCTACAATGTTTCAATAAACACAGGACATCATAATTTATTTTGTACCAAAAAAAAAAGTCTCATCAGCTATTGGATCAACATTTTTGGGGTTATCTGGAGTCAAGCCTGCACTGTTGTCAAATCTCATTGAGACACCTACACTGAGCTGCTTGAGATTTTCAGGGGGAAAATCTCTTTTAGAAGAAAAAATCTCTGTTAGAACTTTCCAGTTCTAACAGACTGCAGGGAGGTTCTGATGTATCTATATCTAAACCTAACCTAAATAAAAGCAGACTTTGGATTTTTCTCACCTTTGTGTTCAAATGAGGTATCACGTTCTTCCACTGACGCTGCACCCAAAAATTGACGCTTCTCCAGGCTCGTCAAAACATGATGCGCCACGTTCGTCGAAATGACAAACAAGGGGTGCCTAACGCGTCAGTGTCTGACGCAGGCTTGGGAGTGAGAATATATAGTTGCTGTGGACCGATGCAAGGTAGTTTTCGGTGCAAGTCAGACCTGCCGTAGCCTAAGTTACTTAACTTCCCTAAAATACCTTTAAGTCATTGGTATATTTCAAAAGTGTCTAATTTCATTTCTATTGGGTTTTCTTTTCTTCAACGCACTGCCATCAGCAGAGTCTGCCAGGCGGTTTGGAGCCATATTCAAGGGTAAAAGATCACAAAATAATATCCAGACACAAAGCATGCGGTACCCCAAGAGTGTATGCTAGTACACAAGCAACACCACCTTGGTGATGTAGATTGAGGACCTCCTTAATTGTAAAGCTAATGTAGAACAAAAGAAGTCGATTAGTTCACTTGGGCTGAGGGTCAGGTGGGAGTCGTTGTTTAACTCTCTGGATGAGTTGCATTGTGCAAATGGATCCGCAGGTACAGAATGTGTGGGTCTTGGAACAGATCTCATTGCGCCATTGTGTGTAGGTGAAAGGTTGCTTCCACCTTTCCTCTGTTTAGTGAAGGTTCCTCCATTTCACAAAGAGGGCTTCTTCAACTCCTCAATCAAACAATCTGTCTTCTCTGGTCAGAATGTGGCCTTGTCTTTGTCCTTGTCCTTGTCCTTAAGGTGCAAAAAACAGTTGGTTTTTTTTTCAATCTTCCGAGAAACTTGAGATGTGAGGATGGAGTGGGAGCTGCTGCTCATCTCGAATGATATTTGGGTTCACATGCCATCGATTAAAAAGGTAAATTGGAAGATTTCTATTTGAATAAAACCCTTGCCTACAGTTTCTAAATTCACAGAGATCTATTTGTAGAGCCTCAGTTGTTGCTGGAGGTGGCACTGATGGGTGTCCCACCCGTCAATTTCTTCTCAGAATACTGGTACCCAAATGGCTGCTCTCTCTCAGCTTGAGACACACTCCCCAGCGGAAATAGATGCAGGTAATTGCTGGAGTGGAGCTTTGATATCTTATATTTTAGGAAGTGGTTTGCAGCTTTTGAGGCGGATCAGAGGTCCGTGTTGGCTGGGTCAGGGATGTGAGGGAAAAGACGGTTTTAACTTTGAAGTCTACAGAGTTAGTGATGCCGCAATTTTATTTAAGGAAACTACATTTCCACAAGACAATGGAATGAATGAGGCCCAGAATTAATGATATCACAGTGGTTAAATGTGCTCATTCAGAGAGTTGTAAACACAGTTAACTACAAGTACACATCTAAAGTATATTAAATTTATACATCAAAGAGCGAAAGTCTCAGTTTTGTTGAGTGCTGCAAAGTTTTAAAATGGTCAACACTTCTTTAATAGTTCGGAATGTGATTAATGATACATACCTATCTGTTTCATTAAGGATGTAGCAAGTTTAGCATAAATCTGGGCAATTCAAATATATTCATCATTGAGGTCTTGATATAAGTGCAAATGCTGACCTCATGACACAGCCGGTCAAGAAACTATTAGTTATTTATTCAATATCTTTATGATATAGACATTTATACTATATCTTTATAATATAGACAAGATCTATATAACATAGGCTAATCATGCATCTCCCTGAATCTACCAGAAACAATATCTTGGTTTTATATTTCAGCATTAATTTAACCTCTTGAAAATAATATCTTACAACAGATTGGTCAAAGAATATTATCTTGCTACCAGTGTAATGAACATAATAGCATTGTTACAATTATGGGGAGCTTGTATGGTGGTCCATTTTGAAGGAGAATTGTTTGGGGTATTTTTTGCACACAGTCGCCTGAAAAATATTCAGAAAGACATACCCTCCCTCCCCCCATACACCATCAGCTGCCCTCTTTTTCCCCGACTCCCCTCAGTTTGTCAGGCCTGCACACCAACGGTTTGTGGCCCAAACGTTTAAATTTAAATTTAATTGCATGCAACATTTAACTGAAGACAAGACTTTAGAGCACAGGATAAGTCACCAGCTGTTATAAACTCTTTTACTGGAAGAGAAAAGACAGGGATTCTGCTTCCAAATGTTCTCAGGAACATTTTTTTGGCATCCAACATGAGATAAAATGAACATTCAATTCAGAATTCAGAACTGAACCCTGGAAGGCGCATTGCAGATTTTTATCAGCCTTTGAAAGTAAAGATCCTTGCATTGAATACCGAAGTGTTCAACTAAATATGTTTTACAGAATCAAAAGAAAAAAGTTCAGTGTTGAAAGGAGATGATTGGAATATAGCACTACTCAGAAAATACGTTCGATCCACTTTAAAGCTCGAGCTGCTTTTTCAAGTGTGTGAGAAGAGAAAAGCTGAAAAAAACACCTAAATACAGAAACACTTTGTTTCTTTGAATTCATTTGGAAAAGGCCATAGTGTAATAAAAGCTATAGATTTTTCAGCATTTTAATACCAAACAAAGACGGAGAACTTAAAATCTGAGCCCTATGGTTGTAATGGAACAACCAATCACTGTGACTCTGAAAGCAGAACACATTCTACTGAAAATTCACTTCAGACATACAGCTCATATGTGTTTCCTTTTCAGTGAAAGGTTTATGTATGTGCAAGTTTCTATTTTAAAGTAAATAAAAGGTAGTTCAATCCATTTGGCAGCGGTAGCCATCTTGCAGCCGTCTGCTTTGAGGGTTACTGATTTTTTTCTAGTTTGTCTAGTGCTTCGATGTAAAGGGCTTTATATTATTATCCATCGTCTGCCGCTTATCCTACTTAGGGTCGTGGGGGATGCTGGGGCCTATCCCAGCTGGCATCAGGCGAGAGGCGGGGTACACCCTGGACTGGTCGCCAGTCAATCGCAGGGCCACATATACAAACAGAAAACCATTCACTCTCTCATTCAGGGCAATTTTTCCCAATTTTCCGATTCACCTGCTGCATAATTTGGACTGTGGGAGGAAACCGAAGAACCTGGAGGAAACCCACGCAGACACGGGGAGAACATGCAAACATCCGAGCCCTATGCAAACTCCACACAGAAAGGTCCCCTGTTAATTCTTATTATTATCATGATTATTATCATTATCATTATTGTTATTACTACCAATAGGAGTAGTAGTAGTAGTTGTAGTAGTATTAATATTACTGGTAGTAGCATATTTGTTCCTTAATTGCCCAGCTGTCATCAGGCGAGAGGCAGGCTATACCCTGAACCGGTTGCCAGTCGATCCCAGGGCCACATATAGAGACAGACAGTCATTCCCTCTGTCATTCACACATCTGAACAATTTTGTACTGGTTATATTTGAGCAAAATTAGGTTATAATAAAGGAATTGCTATAAACATAAGTTACGAAAATCACAAAAGAGAACTTGTGAATTCGTGTGAAATTCATTATATTTACTTGAAATCAGAAAATGTTTTATGATACAGAAGGTGCACGTGTTCATGTCAGATCATTCAGACAATCCTTCCCGTCTATGCTGCTGACCACATAATGGCTTTTGGGGACCTCTCATTTTTGATATTGTGTGTTATTACGTCAGCAAAACAAACATATGAACGGACTATTTCAAATCTATTAAAAGCAGCCACAGCTGAGGAAAAAGCGTGTGTAAATGTAACAGAGGCCATTTTTTCCCCTGCTAAACAAGAACAAACACCAACTTCATTACACTAATTGAATTGCAGAAAGAACGTTTACTTGGTGCCTTGGTGTTTATGGGCATCTGCTTTAAAATACAGCTGCTTTGGGTTTCAGTCCTCCTTAAAGAAAACACATGCTTGCTGGTTTAATTGGGTATGTATTCCAAACAAAGTTCCTGCTTGTCTTGTAGTTCTGATAGCTCTGAATACGTTATCCGGACAGAACTTTAATCCCACAGTATGCTCATGGCATGTGAGCGGGGCATATGAGGACTTTCCCCTTATATATTGGCTCATTTTCTAGAGAAGAATAAATGGCATGGCCAGAACAAACTTTGTTCTTGTTGTTGGTCCTTGGTCCTATTGGCCCCGCCCACAGCAGTACCCATCATCTGTGCCAAGCATTAGGGTGACGACATGATGACAAAAGCAGAGAGCGACACAGTCATGTTGGTCATTTGTCGGTTTTTAACATGAGCGTCGAGCCTCTGCATCAAGGCGAACAGTGCTGGGATTCGTTTCCTCTGTCCGAGGTGATCATCCTTTTTTACGGGTGGTCTTGCGAATTTGCAAGGAAGGTACCACCATCTTCTGCACCAGGCGCTCCCCTGGAGACCCAATGTTCTGACATCTCTTTCCAGAAATTTCCAGCCATTTGTGTATCATTATACATGTTACTAGATCTGTTAAATACATTTCCACACCTCATCCTTTCATAGTTTGATTATCAAAAATATCCATCACTTTACAACCTTCTGGAATGATGTCACTTCTGTATTTTGGTGGGCTGGTTGGGGGAGGGGGAGTCTGACCAGCACTACCGGGCTTGCAAGACACCGGTTGAAGCCCTACAGGCTTAGCTTACATCAAAATATACCCTTGATCTCCTTTAAACTTACAGCTGAATGTTTTTGCAGATTGAATTTGCAAAATATCTCAAACACAGTGTGCTCACATTGCTCTTGCCTCAGGAAAATAACGATAACAGTGCGGAACCTGTAATCTATCAACGCTGTAATCTTCTGAACAAGAATAACACTCACTGAGCCCCTTTTCTATGTAAAACCTACTTTTTACATAAGGCAACATTGTCAGAGATGCGTTACCGCTTATGAGTCCAATGCCATGGGAGGAGAGTCTTGACATTATAATCCATTGCCAAGGGTGATAGGTTAGCGGAAAGCTATTTTCTGGCCATGAATCGTTTTTAGGCAGACCTTGTGCTCCTGAGAGTGATGTAAAATTGATGACGGGGTGTTAAAGCGGCTCGCATTTCTTTCCCAGTGGCCCCCTCCATCTCAGAAGTCTCGGGGCACGACCAAAGTAATCTTGTTAGAATTCAGATTCAATCATTTCCTCTGAGAGAATATAGTCAATGACACCACTTATTTGCATGTGTGTGTAAGAGCACAATGAATAATCCTCAACTCATTAATGGTTCTGCATAAATTACACTGGCCTCACTCTATCACATACCCCCGATTTCATGTAAAAACAGGGATTATTTTAACATACATCATCCCAAGGGGCATTTTGTTTCACCATCACGCTGTAAAAAATTTTGACATGAGGTGTGAAAATATTGAGTTAATATGTAATTATCAGTTCTCGAAGGAAAGAGGCAGAACCGGGAACCCATCAGCACTAAATGTTGAAGTCAGTAAAATCAGATGAGAAGCAGGAGACAATTTCAGCTAAGACCCTGTGGAGACTCACTGCCGGCGCACTCTGATTAAGAATAGTTGACAGCTAAGTAAATGGTTCTCTCTTGCACAACCAGAGTGAGGCTGGGCTGTGTATACTTTAAGAAATAGATAACATTATCATTTGATTAGCATTAACATTTTATAATTTCATCAATGTCCAAGTCATGTCGCTGTAGGAAACCATTACTAACGGGATTCAGTCAGCAAATTTGCTCCACTGCTCCACGAGTGTCTATTTTATTTCCATTTTTGTGTCACTTTGAGGAAAAATCCCTCATTAAAGTTATGAGCAAGTCTGATGTTAATTTTTATTTTCCTTGGACCAACCCATGGCCTTAGACCATTTATTTAGGCTATACATTATAGATAAATGTAGATAAATACTCGAAGTGAGCACGTTAAATTTACTGAAACCACGGACCTGTCTTGTATTGGACTTTAGTGCGCAAACAGTTTTCCTTTTACAAAAATAGATCAATCGCTTTATATTTTTACACAATGAAGAATAAAGACCCAACATGGAGCCAAGAGTCCCTTTCACAAAGTAATGTTGTCACATTCCAGTATAATTGAGTAGCAAGTGTTTCATTCATTCAGTAAGGCATTAATCTCATTCTGATGTGTCTCTGGTTAGCAGTGGCTTAGCACAAACATAAACTGCAGTGCATTAATTCACACCTTTTTACATGCCTTATTTTATTTGTTTTCATAAAGACACTTAAATCTGGATGTTGTTTTTTTTTTTTTGCAGAAAATCAGTGTTTTATAGTAACTTTAAGTTACAGTGCGCTGTCTCTCAGATCATGATTTATTTTTTGGCTAAATGATAAAGCCTCTTTTGTGTGTTTTTAAAGTTATCCGTGGAAATAAATTTGAAATTGAAAAAAATTAAAGTATGAAAATCAAGGGAAAACTGGAATAGAACAGGACCACACAGTGGTTAGCGCTTTAGCGTCACTGCAAGAAGGTCCCTGTTCAATTCCAACGGGGGGCTTTTCTCTGGGGAGTTTGCATGCTTCCCCCATCCCTGTGTTGATCTCTTTCAGGTTCTTCGGTTTCTTCCCACAATCCCAAAAACATGATGCTGGCTCATTGGAGTCCCAAAATTGCTCTGACATGTAAATCAGCATACTTTAATGATCCTCAAGGGGGAGATTGCTTAAAAAGAGGAAGTGAGTGGTTGTATGTCTCTATATTGGTCCCCGTGCTCAACTGGCAATCCGGTCCAGGGTGAACCCCCGCCTCTCGGTCACTGACAGCTGGAATAGCCTCTGAGTGCAGGAAAAGTGGTATAGATAAAGGCTGAATGGAATAGAATGGTCCAAATAAACATCTTGTGTTAGAATCCTCAAACATCTCGTTTTTGTCAAATGGAGCAGTAAAATTGCTTTTCTGCATCTGGCATATGTCCTTTTTTTCCATTCTCACAGTGAGTCATTTGTCTCGCGGCGAGTATTTATATAGGATGCGGAGACAGATATTCTTCTGGCGAGTAACATTACATTTTCATAATCATCGCTTTGCATGCTTCAATATTGTCTGGATTGTGACAGAGTCTCCTTTTGTCTTTTTCAACACAATTTCAGTTCTCTAAGCAGATGCCCCCCACTTTCCACACTTAGGAAAATGAGTGGGCTTCTGCATGTCGCTTTGGTGTCTTTCAGAAAAAAACATCCATCGACTGGTCCTCCACTCCTTGCTATATTGCTGCATTGTTTTCTTGGCAGGAGATATCAGTAACACAATCCGTCTCATAGCAGCAGCAACAGTTGGGATTTTTCTTTCTTTCAGTGTCTTTTGAATGGAAAAGAGATGTGCAGTCTTTCGTGCATTCTCCAATTCCCGTGATTTCATCTGAGACATAATCTGTTGCTTTATCAGCAGTTATTGATTCATTGCTGAAAACTGCCTTAAAAACACAATGCCTCTGCTGATGATTTTTTTCTTGTAGAAAGAGATCATTAATCCTCGGCATGACATTTTCAGGAAAAAAAGAAAAAAAAAAAAAGAAAAAGGATCCAAGGTGTTTGCATTTTTTCCATATTCGACTGCCTTCACAGTCTCCTTTCTTCAATCTTTCTCACTTGATGTGAGTATTTGCTGGTCTGTTGGCCGGGCCCCTCTGGATGACACTGACAGTGCAGCTACTCATGAATGACCACAGCCATATTGATAGAGCCTGCCCGCCAGGGCGCCGGGGCCAGAACTAATGTTGTGAGGGTTAAATACACGCACACACACACACACACACACACACACACACACACACACACACACACACACACACACACACACACACACACACACACACATTTCCCTCCCCCCACACGCACGCAAGCGCACCGCATTGTGTGGGGTGGTCCCCCCGTTGGGGCGCAGAGAGAGTT
>CAAKHD010012154.1:12083-27410 GCA_901007705.1 Fistularia tabacaria
GGATTGTGAGCGTGAAAAACACGCCCACACACACACACACACACACACACACACACACACACACACACACACACACACACACACACACACACACACACGCACACACACACATTTTCCTCCCCCCACAGGCTTGCAAGGGCACAGCATATTGTGGGGTGGTACCACCATGCTGGTGCAGTTAGAGTTCATGTGAGACGTCCTCGCTCGGCAGGTTCCCACTTTGTATGGACCTTTTTGTACCTCTAGATTTATTCCCCCGGACACTGGAGAATGCATTCGGATCTATTTGAGATGAGAAATAAATAACAGCGATGTCCCTCGCTGTCTCGGCAGGGCTGTGATATGTTTCGATACGTCTAGGTCTTTATGTGATAGCAGCTGAACACAGCTCACAGGCTATTGGTTACATTTTGGTGGATATATATTCATGCAGCCTGGCAGAGAATGGAGTCCATCAAACTATATTTATCATGGGGGGGAGAGTTTATGTGACAGAAATCTTGACATACCCCTCAATGAAGATAATAAAAAAGAACTATGATGTTTAAAAGTGTAAAACACGCAGCTGGTAACCCAGCCTCAAAATGACATGCATGGAGTAAAGGCCCCAGACTCCCACAGGGCCAATCTGCGAAATGTTTGCGGTTCTGCAGCGGCCGACCGAACGGGTCGCGGGGACTTCAAGAAAACCATCGCGTTTCAACAGGACCTTTTCCTTTGTGCCGCCATTCTTGATAAAGGCGGCTGTGCATTGCAGGAGTGGCGATTGCGTTATAACAATGTAATAGCTGCTGGTGCCAGGCCAGAAATCCCCCTGGGGGGGGGGGGGGGTTCATCTGGAATAACAAGAGGTTCATGACAAATTTACTTACGCAGTCAGTCTGCAGTTTACAGCGTGACAAGCCATGATAACAGCACCGATTAAAATGTTAAAAAACAGCAACTTTACCGGATAAAAAACTTCTGTTCACCTTACCGGAATGTAAATATCTGCTGCTTCAAATTCTACAGGGAGAATATGTGACAACAAACACTGCATGAAAACTTTTTTACAGGAACTCAAGTAAAACGGTATTTCTAAATCTCAGAGACAGTCAGTGTAATTAGTTTTAAATTTTAGCAGTGTATTTAACAGCATGATTGTATGCTTCTCTCATATTGTCTGCGATAATGATGTATTATGCTACTGGTAAAGCGGCAGTTATTTCATTATTACCTTCCTTATGGCCGGGTGCTATTTTCTGATAGATTCTCACACGCCCTGCATGACAACAAAACACAAACTCCTCAGTTCAGCCTATTAAGTACTCTTCAAATTGGAAATATCACACACTCAAGTTGGGTTTTGACAGAAAACTACAACCCGGTCGCTGCCCTTCTACCTCCTACCGCCTTCCTGTCTCTCTTTCAATCCAGCCCTGTCTTATGTATCAAGTCTCACTAATGACACTCTTCCTTAAGCTATCTCATATCATGCAGTCTTCCCCATTCGAGCCCGGCTTCTCTTGATCACGGCAATGGCACCTGTCCGGCTTCTTATATCTCACCTCGGAGGCCTCGTGCTCCTCTCTGTGTCGAGCGGACTTCACGCCACGTTGTGTGTACCATCAGCTGTTTCCCACTGTTTTTTGTATGCTACGAGCCAGAGATGAATTCACGACCTTCAACCATGCAAAGACTGACCCTTTAATCCGGCCACATGGACAGACAGAGATCATGTGCTGGGGGGATGATGAGGGGGCATTAAAGGGTGAGGGCTTCTTTGTGCAAGTCACACAGGAAGCGCAAGGATCTTCATAGTAACATGTGATACATGCCCAATTGTGCATAATGATCTATTTGTCCACAGCGCCCCTGCTTTTTTTTCTTTCCTTTTTCTACACCTCTCTCTGACCCCGTCAAACCCCAATAGTACCCGAAAAACCTTTTTCCGTTAGAGCTCCCTGGTTGCGTCCCCATAATGCATCACCCCAAATCCAGGAGGAGATGAGCACTACTCATCCCAGCAGGGCTCTCGGGCTTTCACAGCAAAGAAAAAATCCAGACGTTGCGTGTCCCCTGTTCCTCTGAAAGCCTTGAATACTTCTACGTTTGCAACCAGGGACGGCGCCAGGATATGGAAACTTGGCCTCTGACTAGGAAACACTTCTGTTGCGGTTGTCAGTTTCTCCATATAACTCGGACTTGTAAGTGATGACTGCATCATCTTTATCCCATCTATCTTTCACTTCCTATAACGCATAAAAGACCCCTCACCTGCTTCTCTTTTCTCTCTCGGCGCTCGGAGCGAGTAACCCAACACATGCATCCGTCCTGGAAGAGGAATGTTTTATTTAAGCATGCAGTTATTTCTATAAACGTCATTCACGACGACACATTTACGACATGTTTATGACCTCTTATAAGCACCAATCACACACTAAATGGTTTCAGATATATGTTTTACTCATGTCGTGCTTTTATTAATAAACTTCTGATGACTGATATGCACGATGAATGCATTTCATCTAGCAAAAGAAAGCAAGGTTGGCTAATCTCTTCTGACACATAACCATCATTCAATGTGAAATGTATACAACAACTGCAACTGCGAATGATGTGTAGATTAATGAACCGTGCGCCACTGTTTTGCTTTCCTCGAGACAAACAAATCCCCCAATTACAAGTTTGTCAGTTTTTAATTAGGGTTTATTCAGTCATGAATTTGTTGAAAAATAACATGAAATGCCCACACTATCACAAAACACTTACGCGGGAAAGCAATGAACAATATCAAATTGGCTGCGAGCCCTAAATAACGGCATTTGCACATACTGTACACTGACAAGAAAATACACACAGGTCTATTCTCCTTTCATGCATTGACATAACTTTATCCACAAACCATTAGAATTCAGGGTCAGAATTTCGATATTTCTTCGACGTTGTTATTTTAAGATGTAATGTTTAGCAAAACTACAAATCAAACCTCTCGGATTCCCAGATCACTGGCCGAGAACCTTTTTTTTTTCAAAATCAAGAAAAAATGCACCTAAATAATTAGCTCGTTATTGTGATTAAATCTAAAAACGGAAAAGCTTGCACTGATTCAAAGGTAAGCAATGTCCAATTTGTACTGCTACAAATGATAATACCAAATAAGCCCTCCCACCTCTGTCTGATCAAATTAAGTCAATCGTCCAAGGTGATTTTTTTGCACCCACTCTGTCAGCAAGTGTCAATGAAAGCAGTTTCACCTGCTTCAGACAGTCCGCATGAGATTTTGATTGGAGGAGAACCGCGGCCCCGAATCACAAAACAGTCTGAACGTGGGGTGCTTGAGGGGCTGTACAAAGTGAAATACAGACGAGAATAAAAGCAAAGCTTATGAGCTCACCTCATGAGCCAGTCGGTGCTCCTGCATAAGTAAAATAATGTTTTGACCATCAGTAGTCTCTTTCTAAATACCATTCTGTCATGCTTTTGTTAGTGTATTGATAGAATAAAATTGTCATAAATAGCTACCATCATGTTAGTACATCTGCCCCATGCTTCGCTTAATGTGTCCGCAAACGGGCTATTTTGGGATTCACATACACATGCTCTAACAGACACTACAGGCATTTGACCTCTTAAAGACGGCTTGTCTTGAGCTGGACTTTACTGCACTCTGATATAGTGTTGAATTACAACGGCCGGAGACACTTTCTGATCTAAATGCTAATGCAGTATCCTGTAGTCTGAGTATACTCACTTTATTTGTATAACCTGCTTTGTCTCATGCGTCTGACTTTATCACTCGGTGCTCCGATGAACGTGCCTGCAGGAGTGAAGTGTAAAATGGGACCTGGCTGCTGGGACGCCTGCTCAGACCTTGGGACTTTATGTGAATTTACTATTGTGGTCCAGACCTACCCACGTCTGTGGATTCTTTCCCTGAAATACAGATAAGCCTAAAAAAACACACTTCTCGGCCTCTCATTTGTTTCTCCCCATTTGTGCAAAATGAGGTTGACCACCATGGGCTGGTTCATTTCGGGTTATTATCACGGATATCTTACAAATCTAGGAGTAGGAGGTGCCCACTGAACCTCCCAAATGGATTGAGAATCTTTATTATATAAAGTTTCTCGTCAGTTCATGACGCTGTAAGTATCCATTTAGGAGTGCATTCAAAATGTCAAGAAGAAGGATGTGTCAATTCTGTGGTCAAAGCCCGTTCAAGATTTTCCGCAAAAACATTTGGAAAGGGGGAGTTAATGATGTGGACAAATTTGCTCTCATAGTACTCTGCTCTGGTCACTGTGCCTGTTAATGGGTGATTATCAGAGAAGATACTCTGTGTACCCATGACATGAAGTGGAGCTACAAATTAAAAAGAGACGGACGGGTGCTGAAGCAGGCGGGAGAAATAGACAGAAAATGTATATAAGCTTCAAGGAAAAAAATGGCTTTGTCTATAGACTGAGAAAAGCACAACATGATAATTGATACAGCACTTTCTTGTTGTATTTTATTTTATCTTACTTTTTTTAATTTTACTGTGCTTTTTATTTTCATGGTCATTTTCACTGTCATGTTATTATTATTATCATCATTATTATTATCAGAATCAAAAGAGTCTGATTTTCATAAAAAAAAACTATATAATAATACTTTTATTATCATTCTATTATTATTATTGTTATTACTATTTGTAGTCAAATCAGTTTTATTATTGTTAGTAGTAAAATTATTGTTATAATTAAATCATGATCAATTAAATCATGCATTCATTCATACCCAACGCTTATCCTGTACTAAGGGTCACTGGGATTCTGGGCAGGGTTCAACCTGGACCTGTCGCCATTTGATCGCAGGACCACATAGAGACAAACGGCCATTAATATTGTTGTTGTTGTTGTTGTTGTTGTTGTTGTTGTTGTTGTTGTAACTGGACATATGCTTTCTTGACAAAGTTTATCCGTGAACTAACTAAATAATAGTTGGCATTTCATAAACACCTACTCAGTATGAAAATGCAGTTTTGTTGCTTTTAAACCTTTAGTCTCTGCGTTAAACGGTTTTGTATATAATTTAACGTCTCACCTATCTCTCCAGATTCTCTTTCTCACAGAGGTCAGGGATGATTACAGTTAAAATCTAACCCTGTGTGTGTGTTCAGATATAATTGGGCCAAACCCTTGCATTCATTCCCATAACGACGTGGCTGCAGTCTTAATTCTGCCATACCAATCGTTTGGTCAGGTTTATGTGCAGAACTAAAATTAGCTTTTCTGTAAGGAGCACTGGGGGGTATTAATACTGTATTTCTATTAACTTATGTGCTCATGTAGTCTGGCAGCTAAAACCTCCAGTTACTTGTAATGAAATATAGCTTTGTCTAAATAAGAGGACCAGGAGGCAGCACTGAGAAGTCCGCTCGATCATCCAGAGTCCGCAAGAGCCCGGTGTCATCCCTGCGCGGCACGGCACTGAGGCAAAAGAAGATCTATTATTTTAATTTCTTTACCTGTAACGTGCGAAACCCCCCGCCAAACACACACACAGACTGAAAGTTGATACCTTTTTTTGTTTGTAACTTATTTTGATGGCAAAATATAAATACATTGGTCAAAATAAAATTGGCGAACTCGTGAAGGTGCTACAATATGTTTTTTGAAGTTTCCCCACATCTTATGGGACGCTTGTTAATGTTTACAGATTATTTTTTAACATGAACAAGCCAACATTCTGTATTTTGTGGTTGGTTTTATTAAAACTTAGCGCTAAACACATCATGCTCAGACCATTGATATTCATCATGATTTTCTGTGTAAATTTTAGCCCCAAAATAGAATTGATTTATCATGTTTTTATTAACTACTCATGAATTAAAGTCCTTAGTTTGCATCTTCCTCTTGCCCTTTATGATGCCAGGGCACTTTGGGCACAGTCTTCTCTGTTTAGAAATAACTACATGTTCCGAGTCTCTTTTTTTTTTTTCCTCTGGATCAAATAATTTAATCAAGTACAAAATGTGACTGTTTGTAGCTTCGTTTCATTGAATTCCTTGGCACACTTGCACAATGAAAAGGTGCTGGAGACGCTCCAGATAAATATCACTTCAAGGCGATCTGTAATGTTTCTGCAATAATGCTAAAATAGGCATGGTGGGACACTGCCAGCCCCCCCCCCACCCTAACACTGATACCTTTAAACTCAGTGAATACCATTATGCGTAAACCCTACATTCTTTCAGAGTTTGATCTGCAGGGGGAGCTTGAAGTCATAAATTCCTAATTAACAACCTCTCTAGACACCTTTATCGATTTTTTCGGTGCAAATCACCAAAGAATGACAGCACTGTCTGGCTGCCCTCATCTCTGCGGGTTATAATCTGTAAATCATAAAAAGGGCAAGAGAGACCGTAAATATCAAGATGGATTGACATCTGATTTTAATTTGATTTGGCCGACAAGGTGGGTGTCAGAAGAGCTACTTGGTCAGCAAAATCTCAACCCCACAGCATCCTTGGCACTTATTACCTGTACTGTTAACCTGGCCTTTCACCATTTGAGACTGAGAAAATATATATTTTCTATTTAATGACATTTAGGGGGTTGTCGGCCGAATCATCGATGAAACCACGGCAACAGATGCGGTCAGATGTTCCTCGAATCTAAAGGCCGCAGGCCTCTGACAGAACGCGTGGGAGGAAACCCCTTTGTAGTTGTAATCCTCTCCTTATGCCCAAGCCTCAATCGCGCCGGGAGTCTGTGCTGTTGCATGTCTCGTATGTGTGTGTGTGCGTGTGTTCAGTCTAATATATTATAAATCATGCCCTGTGCGAAAGTCTCCAAAGCTTCCTCCATTACAATTTCAGTCAAATCATCAAAATAAGTACATAGATAGATCAAGAAAAATATCTATGAAAAAAGGTTACTAAAAAAAGGTTTCATCACCAAGCATTCAAATAGCAAAAGTACTTCCCTACAATTCTATAAATTTGTTCTCTAAAGGTGCTCTTGCCTCCTTGGATGGGACGGACACGTAATGGATACATTTACTCTCAAGATATCAATATTGAAAATAAGTGAATAGGCAAATATGTCATTTACAGCCACGAATGAAACAGTTGTTATATTTATTGATTGATTAACTGATTATTTTAGCTCAAACTGAATATTGTATAAATTTTATTATGGTTGTTGCTGTGCAGAAATACATGTTTAGACCTCACACACAGAATTGAACAGAAAACCACAAAGGATAATGATTGTCTGAATCATTTTTGAGGACATTTGCCATACATCCTGGAGCGCAGCAGTCCCCAACCCTTTTTGTACCAGGGACCAGTTTTATGCATGAAAATGTTTGCACATAATGCATGGCGGGCGCGGAGCTTGTGTATCACCTGTTTCGATGAACCTGTGACTTAGGAAGGAACCTTGATATTTTCTTTTGAATGCAGTTTTCGATCTGCTGGTAGTCTGCGACGCTTCTGCGGTCTCATCGTTTGCTCGTTTCCTCCCTCGTTTCTGCCTCATTTTTTTCAAGGGCTAGTATATGGTAGCTGATGTGTGAAATGGCGCGAAACAGTCATTTTTCAAAATAAGATCCAGAAGTTCTAATGAAAAAAACTATAATTTGTACCAAGAAAGATTTTCTCTGTGGGCCGGTACCAAATGATTCATGGACCACAACCGGGGGTTGTGGATCCCTGTTGTAGCAGATTGCTGTTTTTAAAAGATTAAAGTATCGATAAATACAATAACAGCGAGCCAGTAATGACAAGAGATAAATAATTGTTTTCCTTGAAATATTCAACAGCCAAATGGGGCTTTATCTAAAAATCTAGTTAATCCCTGATCTATTATGAATAGGCCTCTGAAATACAGTTATGAGATAACTAAAATCCAAAGCCATCATCTTGTAAACGATCCTCTCTCTTGTGTGTCATTTTTTTATTTTTCCTGTTTTTTTTAAGATTTTGTGCCCAAGAACACTTCATTGAATGCACATGTCAGCCTCCTAACACAATGCAATTTGAGCTTCCATCCTTCCTTCATCTGGTTTTCCGTGTCACCTCTCCCTTGATTTTCCAATGTCGCAATTATTGACTATTGATTATTACTGTATTTTCTTCAAAATGTGTCCATTACTGCGCACGGGGCTTTATTTTACGAGTGTCACATGGTGTTGTGTTGTTTCCAGGCCTTATTTAATTATTATTTTCTATTGAAATTAAGATTGAGAGAAGTGCATCATGGGATATCCCTCAGTAGAGTAAGCCTATGGCAGCATAACAAGGGGCTAGCCTAGCTCCAAGTCCAACTTTTCTCGAAAAGATAGGATGAAGTATTCAAGAGGACGGATCAGGATTGGAGAATGGTTCCACTGAGGAGGAGCTTGGTATTTGAATGCCCTGTTCTGCTTTTAGAAACCGAGGGCAGCACTGCGTCCCTGGAGCATAATTTACTAATTGGTAGGTCTCTAATAGTTCGATGAGATGTGATAGCGCCTGACCACTTAGGGCCAGGGGAAATATCTTTTCCATTCTGTTTGCTTTACAAACGTTCATTGTATCACAAATTAAAAACCAAAAGCAAAGAATCGGGGCGTTTGTGACGTGTTGCCTTTTCAAATAGCTTCTGGAAAAAACTCTTTTGTGTATCCCGGATGACTGATGAGACCAAAAGTTACCCCAGGATAGGTTTTTAAAGCCTTGAATATCTGATGTGTAAAATTATATTTTTCATATCGTCATGATGAATTATAGAGAGGCTCTCCCACTACCTTTATTAGATTTAATTATTTTTAGCTCTAATAAAATGGAAATATGTAGAGGTAAAATATCGTACTGTAAAATATTCTTTCAAAGTTTTATCTCCAGCGTGGTTATTACCCCATTTGTTTTCAGTCCACCTGAATTGGCCTTTGTAAAGGGGGGCTGCTCTCTCGGATTATTTTTTACTCAATAATGTATACAAGTTGGAGAGTTGAAGATTACTCTCGCTATTCAGCAAGTGTGTATTTAACATGGAGTCATGCCTGAAGAGAACTTGAAGTGTCTGCTTTCATTACCTGTCTTTTCTGAAGGCTGTCCTTAGAACCCCACCAGACAAAAGTCTCATTATAGATGAGCAGCTCTGGAACGAGACCTGAAGAGAAGTGACCTCCGGCATTCCACGATAGGCTGTTACTTTTTTTTTTCATTTATCCCCACCTCCCTTCAGTCTGAGCAAAGCATAACATTCTTATTTTGTTTTTGTTACTCAATGATGTTTTAAGAAACACTAACTCTGCAGCTATTAACACGTGAGCATTCAAGGCCGGGGAAGCACTTTCTCTGCATTCTTACATTGGAAACGAAGGGAGTTTTCGCTGCTTTTTCCAAAGGCCCCTCTTATTAACATATGCACATCCTCCAGCGTTTGAGAGCCAGGGTCCCGTCTGTGATTCAACATAGTGAATCGTAAAAATCTTTCAAGCTTGGCTGCCCTTCCCCACCACTAACCGTGCCGACGGCATCGCCAGCCTTGATCCCCTTTTTTTTTCCTACAATAAATCGAGCTAACCTCAGATAGCAACTCCGGTGAAGATAAATAAGAATAGGGGAAAAATACATTAAAAGAACAATGACGGACAGGGCTTTTGGTCTGGGGAGACACAGAAAAGGAAAAGTTCTCACCTGGGTATAACTTATCAGGTTGATGGCTGACCTTCTCTGCCGTAAAAAGGTTTTATTTTTGATTTTGGTTTGAATTTTTTACAGATGCGCTGTTCACAGAAACGTGCACATGAGAGTACACCCTGAAGACATAGGCGGTACATATCAGAATGCATACTTCCTGGCAGTTTTTATACAAAAAATCCCAGTGTACAGTATCCTTAATTCTTTTCAGCCACATTGACTTTACACTGTAACTGACCTCAGGAGCCATACCGTGCTTTATATTTATTATGGTTTTATTTGTTTTTGTGTTAGTAGTTTGGTATTGTGATGCATTGTCTGTCAACTCGACAGGGAAAAAAAAGCAAGGAACTACAACCAGTATGCAACATTTTTATTTCCTTCTGTGTGACATGAATTCATTCTTTACATGTTTTTTTATAGACACACTGAGTTCTACACATTTTGGAGGAATGGCATGCTCCATAGGAAAAAGAAAATGCTTCTTTTTCTTGTGTCTTAAGATACCAATGAGATATGACTCTGTAACTTGAAACCACCAACAAACGCCTGTCTGCTGCAGTGTCAAGCGTGTCAGTTTGCAGCTTCTGTTGCAGCTAAGGAACACATACATTTCATATCATGTGATCAACTCAAAAATACCATTACGCACAATGAAAAAACCTCCATTCCAACACCCCTGGACGCATTGGCGGGACATGTCAACTTCCCTGTGGTCCACCAACAGAAGTCGTCACTGTGACAAGTGGCGTGAGGCTCTGCTGCGCCTCCAGTCGCTCATGTATGTTGTGTGCTCACGTTGTTTTAACTAAGCCAAATGATGTGTGACATCCCGAGATGTCATTTTTATAGCACCTGCACAAAATATCTTTGTAACAGTTACACTTGTGAATATTTTTGAAGTTTGATGTCCTCCCACTTTATTATATCACATTTTCTTGAGTCTGTGAACCTTATCTCAAAATTATTCCTCTTGCAATTAGTAAAACACACTGATTGAAAGGGGATTACTCTTACTCAGTATCTGTGAGGTAAGGGAGCTGGGGTGTTTCCTCCATTGCAACATCAGCTAAAAGATCACCAGCTAGCTCCTCTTAAGTCCATTTTGACCCATCATCTGGTAACCTTTTAGCTTTCTAGTCGCTCGCATTTTTTCCCCCCAATTCTGCAGAACATTGGACAGATCTGAGTGTGTGTGCCTCAGACGGGGGAATTTTGCTCAGGATGTGTCCTTCAGGTCGCTCGAAGAGTCTGCAACATGCACACTTGGAGCCTCGCTGAGCCCTGATCAATGTGTGTGTAACTCCCAGAGAGAGCAGCATGGACGTGCGCAGCATTGAATATATAGTCAAAGCTCGGTGGATGTGAAGTACCTGGATTTGACAGCTTTCCCCCAAATACACAAAGAGGCTGATAGGAACACTCTAACTTTGTAAGCGTTTCTATTCCTACCGTTCCAGGAGTGAGGAGTCTCTGCTTTTGTGTGCGATAGAAATGTCTCCATAACTGGGAACATTTAGTCTCGCCCACACTCACAACGAGACTTTGTGGAAGTTAAAGTGCTTTGTTAAAATACTGGCTATCAAAATATTTGGATTAAAGTGAAATTTTGAACATATCATGCTATCACAGTTGTAAAATCCAGATAAATCCTTATTTTGCAAAAAGAGCATGTTATTTTCTGTATTGCTATCACTGGAATTATTGTCAAAACACTTTGGTTGTAAAACATTAACATAACTTTTATTTTTTTATTTTTTTATTTTTTTAATTAACATAACACAACTGGACTCGTAAGGCTGATATTTGCTTCCTGAAAAGAACTGTTCGATGTCTTCAGAGATAAAGCCTCTCAGATGAGAGGCGATAAGATTTGATCATGAGTCCCGTAACCTGGATGACTGAGCAGCTTTACAGACACATCGTATATTGATAAAAACAGTTGTCCATCCATCTATCCATCGTCTGCCGCTTATCCTGTACTAAGGGTCGCTGGAGCCTATCCCAACTGTCATCGGGTAAGAGGCTGGTGTATGTATACATAAATATACATATAAATATATACAAACAGCCACCCATACACACACACACACACACACACACACACACACATATATATCCATATCTATTTATATATAAATATATATCCCACAGTCTAAAAACATGCAGTGGGTTTATTGTAGACCCTGGGTTAATGAGCGAGTGACTGGTTGTGTGTCTCTTTTGGGTTGTGATCAGCTTGCGACCAGATTGGGATAAACCTCGCCTCTCGCCCAATGACAGCCAGGATAGGCTCCAGTATCCCCATGACCCTGAGTGCAGGGTAAGCTGTATAGATAAGAAATCAATTAATGAATGTATATTAATACAAGCCTCTCATGTATTGCTGAAGTGTTGTTGAGCAAGACACTGAACACCGCACTGCTCCCCTGGTACCACTGAGTGGCTGCCAACTGCTCATGTTTCCTTCATGATGGGTTAAATGCAGGGATAAATAATTTCCCTCAATGGATTGATAAATGATAATGAAGTAAGATAAAATAATAATATTGGTACAATTGTGTGTGTATGTATGTATCTATGCATACATATATACAGTTTATATATATATATATATATCTTCTTTTCCTTTCGGCTTTTCCCTTTCAGGGTTCGCCACAGCGAATCAAACACTCCATCTAACCCTATTCTCTGTATCCTCCTCTCTCACACCAACTACCTTCATATCTTCTCTCACTACATCCATAAATCTTCTTGTTTATATATATATATATATATATATATGTGTGTGTGTGTGTGTGTGTGTGTGTATATATATATATATACACACATATATATACATATATATACACATACATATATATATATATATATATATATATATATATTCAATTAAATTCCAAAAACCCTAATTTGTCCCCTGGAGGAAATTTCAAGGCAAGTCGGCAACAGGATTCAGTCCGAGTTGTTATTTGATATTCTAAATTATGAATACTTTAATAGCCTTTTTTATAGTCTTTAATGTGCTTTTTAGTAGGCAACAGTGTTTCTGTCAATTTATTTTATTGCAAATGCGAAACTAGCAGGATTGGCTTAGATTTTGTTTTTAATCTATTTATCTGTTTTTTTTAACGATACTCGTATTTTACGACTTATCTTTGAGGCCATTTCATCAAACCTCAGCCTCCATCTGTCTGGAGAGCGAGCCGTCACTGTCAACCAGCTGACAGAAGATCATTACTACAGCTGAACAATATTCAGGCAAGTGGTAGACCGTTTTTTAAACTCAAGCAATCCTCAGGAAAGAAAACGTTTTTTCCAGGATATAGTTAAAACAACTATTACAGTCCACTAGAGGTGCAATTTAATTCTGTTAAACTCAAATCAAATGATTTATCTTCAACAGCATCATATTTGTTGGATGTTATTCAATCTGTCAGTGTGCTGCCATCATGGAAGCTCCCATCACATCCTTATGTACTTTTTGGCATCGCTCTCTGAGCCTCAACGATCTTAATGTGTTTCGGATCAGAGAGCCAAATACATTTTAGAACAAAATGCTGTCATTTCTTGTCATTTGTTGTCATTTCTTGGTGCGTGAATCTCAGGGGGTGATGTGTCTCACCCAGAATTTGTGTTGGAAGAGCATCCCAAAGCTGCTGCAGCTTTTTTTACAGCGATAAAATTCCAAACGGTGGCTGTGGGTGGGACTACTTGTCCCTGTGGATAGGGTCATCACTGTTATGTGTAAACTGTAGCATTTTTTTTTTTATTTTTGAAATCAACTCATCAGATATGGAATATGTCTGGTTAGAGTTGCTTGCCGTCACAGTCTTTTTTCTGGAAAAGCAGATCGTGGTGAGCGTTCTTTACTGACATTTACAGAGTGCGGTTTGCGTGAAATCTCGTCAATGTCACCAAACAGACTGTCTGTAGGAGCTCTTTGCTTGCACTTGTCTTGCAAAAAATCATCCCCTATCACATTGACACTTGATTATGATTTAGTTAGTTTGTTTAGCAGATAATAGTAGAATTCAACATTGGCTTCTCAGCTCCCCTGACGGCAGAAATGGAATTGCTGAACAAGAACAGTCCGAGCAAACACAGCGACAGGCTTGTTAAAAGACACTGGAAGGGAAGAGGTGGAGCTCGGCAGCGGGCTGCAGCTCCTGTATTGGCCGCCTGCTCAGCAGTAGGGAGGGGCTGCGATAAAGGAAGAGAGAGAGAGAGAGAGAGAGAGAGAGAGAGAGAGAGAGAGAGAGAATTGGGGTAGGAAGGCGGTGCTCTTCTTGGGAAATGGGCAATGCTTGATAGATGCATCTGCTGCAAGCAGCCCATCAGCTAGAGTGCTGCTACGGGGGGAGAGCGGAGAACCGGCGGTGCGGAGGACTGAGCTGCTGAGCGAAGAATGGCACACTAGAGGAAACAGGCATACATAAAGAGACAGAGTGAGACAGAGAGAGGGAAGAAAGAAAGAGGGAGACCACGATATGAGAAGGCACATAAGGGAACACTGAGACAGCTGAGGGAAGAGGAGCAAAGACAGCAGAGGAAAGGAAGGGGAGAAAAGTTACCAGGTCAGAGAAGAGCGTGGAAGTGGAGCAGCTGAGGCACATTGGGGGTCTCGCTCCTGCTGGATTAGCCCTGACGCGGCAAGAAAGCGGCTGGGGAGTGATATTCTGAAAAGGGCACTGAGGGTATCTTTAACTTGTTCCTGGAGAGACAGCTCCACCAAAAAAAAAAAAAAAAAAGCCAAGAGTAATGCTCCTCACAAGACTCCTCAGCGCCACTACTCAGGGACTTTTAAAGCAAGACAGTGGCAGCAAGCAGACAAGACGTGCACCTGGCAGAGGTGCCTGAGTGGTCTCCTCATTTCTTTTTTTTAATCCCCGGACACTTTCTCGCTCGCAGTTGGGCTTTGCCTTTTGGGTGGATGTTGTGTGGTTCCTCTGTTTTCCGCTTCAGAGCGCGAAGCAGCGGACACTCAGGGGGGGGTGAGCTTTTTTTTCCCCCTCTCCTGTCATCCCTGAGACTATGGTAGACTGTGCGTTGGGGAGACCTTCATCAGCAGCTGCAGCGGTGCTAGAGCATGGAGAAGTCCAGCAGTGAGGAGTCGGCCATTCACCGCAGCCCCTCCGTAGATAGCCGTGACTCTGATTTCGCACAAGCCTCCACGTCTGGCCGCCCGTTCGGCGGTCGCGGTTTCACCGCCGGTGCATTCTACGGCTCCACGGGGCCGCGCAAAAACGCACAGCAGGGGCAGGCTGCAACGGGGGCTGACACCAGCGCGGGAGACAAGAGCAACAACAAGTACAGCTCTCCCAAAGGCAGCAAATACGTAGTCTTTTACCTGGATCTATCCTTTGTGTTCCTTTTAGAATTCAAGAAGTGCAACATGGCAAGAGGCTGCCTGTGCTGCTTGAAGTATTTGATGTTCATCTTCAATCTCATCTTCTGGGTAAGTGCTCTGTCCCTTCCCTCAGCATACTCTTGATCATCAGCTTGCTTTATGTTTGTGAAAATGTACTTTGGGTATTTTATTCCACAGGCAAGTAAGGGATTTGGAACTACCCCCCCCCCCCCCCCAAATAAAAAATTGGCGGGTTGAGAGGGGGGGGGGGGGTTTCCCTGGGCAAGTCTTGATTTCTTTTTTGGAGATCAGGAGTTCCGTG